>JAKUCV010000670.1:4411-59709 GCA_028386065.3 Turnera subulata
CGCTAGTCTTAATTTATTATTACAACCCATCCATAATAATAATCGACTAGGGACAATTTAAGAATATGAAATATTCTAGGGTTATAAGTATGTGCAAGCGTTTATCTCATAAACGATACTTATTGGAATAACCTTAATGCGTATACATGACTACAAATAATCATCCATGATTGGCTTTTGGGCATATTACACTAACAGTGGTCCCACGTGTTTACTGTGTATAACGGTAAATACGGATCGGGGCGTTTCACACTGATGTATGTTTAAATATAAAAAATTAAGTATTATTTATATGATTATTAAATAGTTTATTTTGTTTATTTTTGTTATTGATATTGAAACACCCTGACCTAAATTCACCCGACTAACAGTAATTACAGCAAACAGTACCACCACGTGGCCAACATATCATAAAAGCAAGAACACATATTAACAAAAGGATAAATAGACAATCAAAATCACAAATACGTCACCTTGTGGGGACATCAACATTTGCACAGCGGAAACATTTCTAGATATTCAGTAACGTTTTATAAGCAAGACACAATGCATGCTATTGGATCCGAGTCTTGTCCGAGGTGACGCCACAGCCGCCGGTATGCAAACCTAACCTGCAGGATCTGTGTGAGGGGTGAGACCAACCACTGTCTCACCGATAAACAAATAAACCACAGTATACATACAACCGCAAATACACCCAAGCCAACACAGAAAACAATAGAAGCACAGCAAGCACAAACATAGTATCGGTATCAACTTACCTGTACTAACTATACGTCAGACTTCTCATGGTTCAGCTAGTCTCATAAACTCACCGACACTTGACGATAGACTACCAATTTTATTATTAGGGCCCTGTCACGTAATAAGTATCGGCCGTGCCTGGTAGCCAGGTTAGCGAACCCCAGGGTACTCCCCGTTAATCTATAAATATCACAAATCATATCACAAATAACCGAGTCCCGCAGTCCTCGCCGGAAGTCCCGCAGTCCTTCCTATAGCAAATCAACTGAGTCCCGCAGTCCTCAGCCGGGAGTCCACGCAGTCCTCCCTATCATATCACAAATCACAAGGCGACTACCATCTGGCCGTACCAATACCTGTCACGTGACAACCTAGATGTCTAGATGTTATTACCACTGTTTATTATTATTTCTTATTCCACTGTCCAACAGTAACTCATCATATTCACGTTCCCGAGCAGGCTCTCAGCCTCACAGCTCCTCTGGGAATCCAATCACAATAATACAATTTCGGGTCACTGTCACAATTAACTCAAATATCTCGTATCTCGTATGAACATCACAATATTCACATCAACGTCACAAAGTTCAATAATCAACCACAGTAGTCATCAAACACATAACAATGATCACAATAGTAGCCAGCAATAACATGACAGGCACAACAAGATAACATATAAGAAAAACGATCAATCAAACATTCAGGGTACCACGGGCAGCATACCGAAGTTTATAAGTTTATATCCTCACCTGATACTCCATAGAAGCCGATATCTGGTTAAGCCTTGATATCCCTATATTATAACAACAGCAATCACTTATAATGCACAAACAAGGATGATCATGCATGATGCTGGTTTTAATAATTATACGGCTTGCCTTATACCATATTTATTTTATTACTTCAATAATTTCCTTTACTACGAAATTAGCGTTTCCAATTAATTGAGGATTAGCTCGTTATATGTTTTCAACCGATTTACTAGTTATACTTAATTTTAAATTAAAACTAAAATCGAGCATTCAAGCCGATATACCGGCCCTATAGTTGCTAGTGACAAGATAATACATGTGTATACACTAGATAATCATATATAACCATATATATTGGTTATTAATTAGTAACTCAAATTTATAGTTCAATTCCCTATAAAATAGAAATTGAAGTCAATAAATAAGAGTAGGATTGAAAATAAATTATCCTGGTCCTTTATATAACATTAGCCCAAATAGAACCGTAGAAATAATTACAATAGGTCTTCTCCTTTTTTTTTTTTTTAATAGCCCACACGAATGTTAAATATAACATAACTTAAATAAAGTTAAGCATAAAATCATAAGTATTTATTTAATTAGATTAAATCATCCGGTTAATTAAAGCCATTTTAAAGTCCGAGTCCGTTAATATAGTTCGGGTTTGTTTAGTGATGCACATGGATAGTCCAAGGGTCCGGGGTTTTACCCAAAGTCCATTTCCGGCTCGCCGGAGAATTCCCGAGACATCGCCGGAAAAATCCCGAGGCTGCCGGATTCCGGCCAGCACTGTTCCCGTCCACAGTAACTCCACGTTTACTGTTCATCAGCCATCAAAGTTCACTCCTCCGAGCCATCAACCCAACAACCAACACTGTCGCCATCACCACAGCGACTTTCCGGTGGCCGGAACGCCACCAATCCACCGCATCCAACATCCTAAACAACCCATAACAACAACGGCATCATCATCCACCACTGCCACAAATTAAACACACAATTGAATCCAAGCTTATTTGGTCTCAGACCATTCAATTAATTGAACCCAATTAACAACAACCCCAGAGAAATCAAGAGAAAAGAAAGCGAAGAGAAGAAAGAGGAGGTGCGCCAGAGACTTACCCAATTAGGGCTTGCGGCGGTTCAAGGGAGGAGAGCAGGGGTCCACGGCGCGTGAGGGGAAGAGGGGCGGTGAGGCGACGGTCGCGAGGCGCTGTGGCAGTGCGAGGAGGACGGCGGCAGCAGGAGGGAGTTGGTTCGGTCGGCTTCACGTGGGGATGGAGACGCGGCTGTGGTGGTTGCAGCGAAGGGGGGGCGGCGATGGAACTTACAGCGGCGGCGACGGTTGTTAGGAGGTGAAGGCGGAGAGAGAAGGCGGCAGGGGAGAGATGGTATCGAGTCGGTCGGCGCGGGAAAGGAGAGGAGGAATGGTTGTGACGGCGGCGGCAATTTGGTGACAGGGCAGTGGAGGAAGGAGGAAGAAGGAGGAAGGAAGAAGAGAGGGGTGTGGTGTCGGTGCAGGCAACAAGGGGAAGGATTTAAGGAGAAGAAGGGAGGTAGAGGACAAGAGAAGAAAGAAAAATCTGGGAGGAAAGGAAATATCAAGAACAGTGAGGAGAAGAAGAAGAAAGGTAGGAAGAAGAGAAATCGGGGAGGGGAGTAAAAATGTGAGGAAAAAGATAAATGAAAAAGAAGAAAAGAAAGAAAAGAAAGAAAAAGAAAATAAAGTAGAAGGAGAGAAAGAAATAAAAATCTGGATGAATAAGAAAAAGGTAGGAAAAACAAATGGAAAAGAAGAAAAAGAAAAGAAAGTGGGAAGAGATGGAAAAAGCAAGGGAGGATGGCCCGGGGAGAGAAATATCGCGGCCCCGATGTCGGAAAGATTTTTAGCCCGAGAATAGACCAAAATGCCCTCACGTTCCACTTTTGATCCATTAACGTTACAGGGGCATTTTCGTCTTTCCGAAATTCGTCCCGGTTCCGAAAATACGACTTGGGCTCGGAAAATTCGATTAATTCTCCTGAGCGTCGTCCAAGTCTCGGAATTGAAAACCAAGGCTCGGTTAGCCGTGTAGAATTCTCGGAAGTTAATTCCGAGGCTCGGTTACGCAGATACTCCAAAACGTCGTATGTCCTTGGCGATCCAAACGGAGCTCGGTTACTCCCGGTAAAATTCGGAAAACTCGGTGCGGTAGAATTCATGGTTACAACGATAGAATCTATTTACCGTTGTAAGAGTTAAAACGACTCGGTAAAATCTCAAAAATTTTACCCGGGTCGTTACAGATATTCTATTTTCTAATTTAATTTTTTTCTTCATAATAATTTTTTTATTTATTTTCTTTACTCATATTTTTTAAAAATTAGTCTCTTAATTTTTTTTAATTTTTGTTAACCTTCATTAATTCTTTTGATTTTTACTTCTGTTGTTTAATATTTTTGTTATTTTTTGGCTCAATGATCCATGTTTAATTTTGCAAAATTAATTTTTTATAATAATATTTTTTATTCATTTACTGATTTATGTTTTAAAAATTATTCTCTTATATTTTTTTTATTTTTTGGTTATTATTAATTAGTTCTTTTAACTTTTTCTTTGGTTGTTTAATATGTTTTTTTATTTTAGGGGCGGATAATTCATGTTTAATTTTAAAAAATTAGTTATTATTTATATTATTATTAAATAGTTTATTTTATTTTCTTTTTCTGATTTATATACTAATTTATATTTTAATAATTTTTTATTTTTTTTCCAGATCTATATGAAAATTGGAAAAAAAATTGATAAAAATGTATAATTTGGAAACAAATTATGTACAAATTTTTTTAATATTACATAATAAATGCCTAGAAATAGTAGTTAAAATGTTAATTTTTTTTAGAAAAATTAATTAATAAACAAGCCCGTAGAACCCACAGGAAGTGAGCTAATGTTTTATAACACTGACTGAATATTAATAGCAGAGATAAACATGCACCCACGTGTATAATTACCCTCTGCCACGTATGTAATTTTATTTTATTAGAACATCACAGAGAGATATATATAGGTCGGTAATAATAATATTAATTGAATTTATTCGGTGTCGTCGGAAATTAATTTCGTTTAAAATTGTACTACTACTGCTGCTACTACTACTAGTCTACTACTACCACCAAACTAGCATGGATTTCACATAAATTCCCTTGGACCTAATCAAAATAGTACGACTTTCCCCGATTTTATCTTCGTGTTTTTTTTTTGGGAACAAATTAACCTTTTCTCTATTTTTATATTTTTCTTTTTTCTCCAAAGTAAAAAAAAAAAAAAGAGAAAAGAAAAGAAAAGAAAAAGAAATTCTTTCTCTTCTCTTCTCTTTTCTGCAAAACAAACTGTAAAACTGCAGATTCTCGCCGGTTTCGATTTGCTTCGTTCCACCTAATCCTCCAAGCTGCTTCGTGGTTCAGCTTCCAGTTTGGGCTCGATTTCTCGGATTTCTCTCTCTCTCTCGCTTTTCTAGGTATGGTGTTTGGCTTTGAATGTTTTTGTTTCCGGGTTTGATTACTGTGCATCAACTCGAAATTGATCAGTTTTTGTGACTGGAAACCCTAGCTTTGTTTGTTTGTGAAAAATTAGGGAAAACCTGGGGAAATTAGGGAAACCATTGAGATTTCTTTCGTGGGCTTTGTTGTGTCGGATATTGGTGATGTTTACTTTGTTAATTAGGCCGACGGACAACTTGGAATCGAGTTAAGTTTTGGGGGTTTCAGGAACTAGGAATTGGGACGTTTTCAAATTCGAAAAGAAATTCCAGTGTCTTCTGTTTCCTGCATTTTTTTTTTTTTCAAAGTAAGAAAATGTATACAGACTTTGCCTGCTAGCCTGGTATATTTGATTGATTGCTAGTGCTGCTTGACAGAATAGCTGGTTTCGAGTTCTTTGTACAGCCTTTAGAGGTAGCTAGGGCTACTAGACATTGGGGTTACTACTGAGGCAGGCTTCGAGTAGTTGTATGCTTACCACTTCCAACAAAACTGCAACACCATCTCTCTTTGCTAATTTTTTTCAAATAACATCAAAATTGATTACACTGCGAATCCAATTACTTTTTCCCCCTAAAAAGGAAAAAACGAAGAGAGAGAACCCTACTCCTTTCGGAAAGGAAAAAAGTAAGCTTGTGAAAAATAAGAAGATTAGACGGTTGTTTAACATTCATTCATGTCCACTTCCTTATTTCTATTGTTAACCGTTTCTTCTTTGCTTTGCTGCTAGGTACACTGCATTTGGACTTCCCATCAGGTTCGAGGGAAAGAAGAAGCATCCTTTAGTTATTGACGCTGCAGCACAAGCGTCCAGTATTCTTGTGATGTAGTATGGACATGGAGTCACAGCACCCCATTGACTCACAGATTCACCCTCACCCCATTGACACACAGATTCACCCTCATTCGGAAAACATTTCTGCCATGGATAGAGATGCAGGTGTAACATCATGCTCTCTGGATCAAGTTGAGCATCAAAAGATAGGTGTGTTATTTTATTCCCATATTTGTGTTGTTTTTCCCATTTTAGATGCTCTGGTTTTATTCTTCAGTGGGCTGTGAACCATATGGTAGTTTTATCAGTAATTAATCCTCATGTTCCAATCCAGAGAAAAGACCAACAAGGCAGTGGGCTGCTTGGACACGTCAAGAGGAGGAAAGTTTTTTTACTGCATTGCGTCAAGTCGGCAAGGCAGGCTATCACTCACATGTACCTTTGGCTTTTAATCAGATTTACTCTGTTTTAGCCCTTAGTTAACTTGGTATCTTTGGTTGCAGAACTTTGAGAAAATCACTCGGCGTGTCCAAAGTAAAAACAAGGATCAGGTAATTGCCAACAATTTCAGATGTGTTTTTCATTTGTAAATATGGTTACCATGCTTTCTTATCAACTTTTATTTTCTATTTTCAGGTCAGGCATTATTACTATCGTCTTGTCAGACGTATGAACAAGTTGCTGGGTCCAGGGTTATGCCTTGATGCTAAAAACTCTAAAGACACTAATGCGGCGATGCTAAGATGGTAATGTTAGATATAGGCTTGTCGATTGCGCCTTTTTTTTTTCCCCATGTGTGTCCACTATAAAATAGTAAATTTAGGTATATGAAAGAGTTGGGAAAATAAGATTGTAAGATTTTCATTGTATCTGTCATGTTTCTCCAATAAACACTGATGGCTTGGAAAAATCAAGGATTTATCATTGCTTCAGCTCTTCCTGATAATAAGGATTTAGAACCATAGGTTGTTCATGTTGATATTTTCTTTTAAAATTGTTTCATTTGGCGTGGTGTTTCAATTATTTTTCTTGTTTTTTTATACTGTTTACAGGTGGTCTTTGTTGGAAAAGTACAGTTGCAAAGCCTCAAAGCTTCACCTGAAGCCTCGACGGTTTAAGATATTTGTGGAAGCCCTGGTTAGTTAAAATTAAGTTCTCCGCAGTTAATGCTTTTGCGATTTGTGAATATTAAACTTCGTTACAAGTTAATGTTCTCTCACTGATCAATGTGTATTTCCTATGAAGGAGAGCCAACTTTTGAAAGATCGAAAGAAAAATGTGAGGAGAAGGTCCTCACAGTCAGAAAATGGTTCTCCTACAGCGCCAAGCACTATTACAAATCAGAATAGGCAGCTGGGACAGGAATCTCGAACTGTTAAGCTTGTTCTTGTGGACAGTCAAAATATACAGAAACTAGGAGCCGGAAAAGCATCCCTGAAGCGCAACATCAGTATGGGAGTTATCCGTGGAAACAACAAAGGAGACTCAACTGCAATAAGACCTGCTAGGCAAAGGCGGAAACAAGGTGAGTATTTGCTTGTACTTTATTCCCTGGAAAAATTTTTAAATTTCAATTTTAAACCTTTTCTGCTACTTGAGTGTTCCTAGTACTTTTCCAGTTTTCCTATTAGGAGTGGTCCACTATTTATGTCAGTGGTCATGCTAGATGTGGATATACCGTTAGGTTATATGCCAATTTCCTTGATGCTAATGGTAGAATGATTTGAAGTATCTGTGGAAAACTATGCTACTTGAGTCACTTCTCTGTGAATAAACATCTGAATTTGTGGTAGGTTTGAAGGAATAATTAGAATGAATAGAGACTTCTCTAATCACTATTGTCTGTTGTTCAGGTGATGAGACGGTCAAATTCTTTTCCTTTCTGGTATCATTAACCACTATGTTAATCTCTTTGTTAACTGATTTTAATAGGTCTTGTCTCTTCAGCTGCATATAAAAAATGGGAAAAGGCTGCAATAGCTGGGGTTTCTTTGGTTGCTGATGCTGCCGAGCATCTAGAACGGACCACCACTAACGAGGTTGAGCATGGCCAAGATATGGCAGGTGAGCTTGACCGTTACCAATTTGCTCCCAAAATGATTTTAAAAGGTGACCCTATTTTCTTAAGCTGGTAGAAAATGTCACCAGTTGAAGTTTATTGACCCTCTGTTCGTTTACATATAAATTTCCAGGGATGAAGGATCTCGATCCAATGGATAAAGTTCTGCCTCCTTTGCCTGCTTCACTTCATCATGTTGAGAGTAATGTGCATGCGAGTATGAAGCTTAAGCTGCAGTTGTTCCCAATCGACGATGTTACTCGAAGAGCCTTAGAAATGGTGAGCGTGAAGAAAGCATTGGGTTGAACATTTTGATGCGGGGGGAAACTTATAATCCACAAACTATTCAGAGAAATGAGGCTATTTCTTGTTTGTTTTTATACAGGACAATCATAATCCGCACCTGGAGCTCACTCTCAGTACTCGGAAAAAAATATCATCAGTGTTGGAACATTTAAATCGTAAATGGGGAAATTCTAGCGTGGCTTCTGGAGAGCTAATGCTTTTCCCTTACAGTGTTAATAGGGAAAATCTTGCTGGTTATGAGAGATGGAAACAAGACTCCAATGTTAGTGCAGCAGACGTATATTCTTCGATTGGAAGTCCTCCTGTGTTCCGCTTGAGGTTTCTTCTTTTCCCTTCGCACTTGAGTGCAGTCAATATAGTTTGTGCGGATTATACACTAACTGACTTGTCTCTCTCACCGAAGGTATGGATGGTTCTCCAATCCTGAGTTTGGTCCTGCAAGTTTGCAAGTACCTTCAGTGTCTGGTTGCATTTCGGATGGGGACATTATGGACATCCAAAATAAGATGGGAAAAACCTTGGATCCAGTACCCATCTATAGACCTTCAGATGATGACATTTCCACCACAGTGAGCAAAAACGATGCCCTTGCACTTTCTTCTCATGATGTGTCCGATGGGATGAGTGGGTACATTACCATAGGATCCAGAGATACACCTGTTAATTCCACTGATCCTCGAGTAAATATATCATGGCATAGTGAGGCAAACGGAGATGGGGCAAACATGAAGTTGGAAAATGGGGTGTTTGATTATAGAATCCATGATTCAGGGTTTCAGGTCAAGCAATGTTTGCTTTATAATTTATGAAATCTGCAAGACCCATTATCAACTGCCTACTGTGTGGAAATGATAAAAACAAATGCAAAATTATTAATATATCTTTTCACAATATCCTAGTTGTTATAAATTTTTGGTCTGTTTAGTGTATGGCATGTCTTATGATATTTTTAAGGTGATTGAGTCGCAGTGAATGCTGATTTATATTGCTCCATTTTCCCGAACTTTTACCATGACTCTCTTGCACGTAGGCTGACCTGAGGTTTAGCAATGGTGCTGCATTATCTGCTGGAGAGTGGGCTGATACTCTTACCAACATTAGTGTTGGCGACCTACTTTCAGAAGTGCCCCATGATGCCAATCCTAGTGACAATGAACTACCTATTGCTCAAAGTGATCAGTGTCTTCAGCAGATTCCATTCAGCTGTGATTCGTTTGATGCAGCTATTGCTGCACATTTGTCAAAGCATCAGAACAAGATGGCTTTTTCATCCACAATAACGTCCCATGCATCTTCCATTTGGGATGCTGAAGACACATGTGATGCCTTCTCATTTCAAAAGAACCGTGCTCTATGTCAAGAAGTTCCTACTTCATCCAGCGTTGCTCCTCCCCAAGCTGGCAAACAAATGGAGAAAACAAACTCAACTGCCTCCATTTCCTTGGTTGAGGTATCATTCTTTACTGTTATTTCCTTAAAGCAATTTTGTTTCCAGAATGGAGTAGTAGTGACCATAGAAAATGCCCACTACTGTAGGAGTTACCTGATACCGAGGGAGATATGGATGTTCCTGCTGATAAGGAAGAACCCATGGATGAATGTCCATCTGATCCAAAAGTCATGGACAATTCAACAAAAGATTTTGCTGGGTTGACAGATATCTACTGGGTATGTTTTTCTTTTCAGCGTTATTGTGGTTGCATTTCTGGTCCATTGCCTTGTGAGAGTTTGCATTATGAATATGAGGTCTCGCTCAGGAAATTTACGACCACTTCTGAAAGTTGACCTGGTTCATGCTGTCTGTGGAGCCTAACTATTTTGTTGTTCTCTTCAACATTTTTTTCCATGCAGCCTGATTCATTAGGACTATTGGATCTGGATATAATGCCCTCCAAGTATCATAGTGAAGATCTATTTCTAGGTGATAGCCTTGGCAGTTTAAACCATTTGATAGCCAGCAGTTTGGATGCATTTCAAAGCTGCTCCTTTTTAGGGCTTAACAAGAAAGACTCAAGTTCAATGGTTGAAGCTCGAGAAACTGCATCATTCGCTGATTTTAAAGTTGGCAGTGGTGTTTAGTTTGGACAAGTCTAATCTCAAAGGATTTTCGTTCTTATGCGATTCCAGAAGTTTTCTGAACATATTTTGTCCTTTATAGAGGAGCATGAACTTTGAGATTGGGGAATACAATTTAATCACTTAGTGATTTTCTGTTTAGCTGACATAGGGTGTGTGCCGGTGGCACCTGTTTGAGCCAAGGAACTTCTGAGTGGAAAAGTTCCTCATCAGAATTCAGTTCCCGCTTTTGTACAGAACTAAACATATAATGGTCATCTTCTCTATTTCGCGATTTGTATTTGTTTTACTCTGCCTGTAAATCGCCTTTCAAAACCACTGACAGATCGCAAAGAATCTTTTTCTATGATTTGAAGTTGTTGATAGGTACATCTACGGTGGTTTTCTTCACTTAAGTTGCTCTGATTCGATCTATTGGTGCTTTTTATCAAGAGATGAATGTTATGAATACCAATTTTTGGGTGTGTTCTTTGCTTTCTAGGCTCGTATGTAACAGCCCGGGTAAAAATTTTGATTTTTACCGGGACTGTAAAAGTCTTTTTACCATTAATTCAAGGTAAATCGAGCGTCTTTTTTTCGAAACCGAGGGTTTTCCCGCGCTCGAGAGTATCTTTCTAACTAACCGAGCCTCGGTTTTCAATTCCGAGACTTGGACGACGTTCAGGGGTATTAATCGGATTTTCCGAGCCCAAGTTGTATTTTCGGACTCGGGACGGAAATCCGGTTCGTTGGCCATTTTTCCTTTTCTTTCCTTTCTTTTCTTTTCTTTTCGTCTTTTCTTTTTCCTTCTTTTTTTTTTTCCTTTCTTCCCTACACACGCGTGATTTCTTCTCCTGCTCACCCGTGGAAATCTGCTCTTCGCCCGTGAACTTGTGTATCTTGAACAATGAACTCGTGAAGGCTTCAGTGAAGGCTCGTGAAGAATTCCTGTGAGCTCGTGTATTCACTCGTGCATGTCGTATCTGCACCACATCGTCTATAAACCCATCTCCAGCATGGAGCATGAACCACACACACAAACCTCACAACATTTCCTCTTCTCCTCACGTTCACGACCACCGGAAGCATTGCACCACCGACCGCCACCACACGGGATCACCAAGCCAACACGCCACACGACACCATCCCTTCTCCTCCCCCACTCGCCGCTGCAGCCACCGGGACGACCACTGTCGCGCCGCCACTTTCGCGTGTACTGACTGGGCAAACCACCACCACCACCGACCCCAGCAAGCTCACCTCCCGCTGCCACGACGCCGCCCTGCCCTTGCACCAGCCGTCCGCTGCTTCCCCGCGTGCCGCCTTGCCTCGTCACGCCGCGACAGTTGCAGGTAATCCCAGGGAAGAAGACGCAACCCGTCTTCTGCAACCGGGTCGCGGGTCGGGCTGGGTTGACCCGACGGGTCCTCGGCCTGGCCCAAGACCTGTGCTGTACACGGGCCGGTCCGCACTGTGCACAGGCCTGTTACTGTGCATGGGCCGATACTGTTCATATAGGCCGGTACTGTTCATATGGGCCTGGTACTGTTCACGGGCAAGCCCTTTAAAAAATATATATATAAATAATAATAAAATCTGGAAAATATATTAAGGTAAATTTTTGGAAAATAATTTATAAAAGTACTCTTGGAAAATACATATGGTTAATATGAAATTTTGGGAAAGAAAATAATTAATACTTATACAGATAGGAATAATTTGGAAAAAATATATGGGGATTATATAATCACTGGGAGATAAATACTTTGTATTTTGTAGAAATAAATAGAGAAATTACCATGTTATATTATTTTCAAGAAACTAAGATAATTATAATATGAATTAAGTCCTTTACAAAATTACTATATAGTAACTATTTTAGAAAAGACTACATATACTGTAAAATATTTTGGAAAGTATAAACATACGTTATATTTTTAGGTTATAGAAATTATATTTTTGGGAAGGTAAAATTATTTTAAGTAAATAATTTTGGAAATGTGTAACTTCCTAGGAAAATTATTGTATGATAATCATATTTTTGGGAAACGATAAATACCTTCATAAAAATATTTTGGAAAGAGATTAAATTAAGGTGTTAAATACCGAAGTAATATTCGGATATACGTACGATATATTATTATCGGAAAAAGGTTTAATTATGGTAAAAAAAAAAGATAATAAAAGAGATATGAATCGGGATGGGGTATTTCGCAGTATTGGCATCATGACATACTCTTATGTGCATCTTATGTGAGAATATACTGTTTTATTGTATAGGTTCGGATATCGGGCAGTTTTCCGAGGAGCCGGCGTCGGACCGGTCATTGTTTCCGGAGTTGAGTAATCGGCCAAGGTGAGGATGGATTTCCTTCAATATGTGCCTGTATTACTCGGTTATTATGTTTTGTTGGTTATTGCACTGTTGAGTATTGTATTGCTGTGTTATGTTTCGGGATGTTTATCCCATTGTCTTGATTGTGGTCGGGATGTTTATCCCATGTCGGTTTTTGGATGTTTATCCGTGCGTCATTTGGTTTAAGTATAATGGGATTAATTAATAATTTGAGATAAGAATGTCGATCCTTGCTTTTGGATGGGATGTCTATCCCGGTATTTTGGTTAGGGATGTCGATCCCTGTGATTTGATTTTAATGACGGTAATATAATTGTCGCGTGTTAAGTAGTGGTACGACTCGATGGTTTAAGACTGTTTCGTGGTGGCCTTGACCTGGGTTCTTGTGATAAGCATGTCTATGCTTGGGATGTCTATCCTGTGATTATTTTTGGGAAGTCTATCCCTGGGTTCGTATTTTTGGGATGTCGATCCTTGGGTTCTCTGGATTTGGTCTGGCACCAAGAATGTGTTGATAACCAGGTCTGACCTCTAGCTTATCCGTGACGGGCTCCGGAAAGATAAAATTGGATAATTGGATTTTATTTGAGTCTTTTCGGTCTTGGACCGGTTTTGGGTCTTGTCCTTTGGTTTGACTGTTATGTTTAGACCTTGAGTATTTATAGTTGCATATTGATTGTCTTTCCTTCGTCGGTGAGCACTTCGGACTCACCCCTCACCTGCGGGCTTTCATCCCGTAGGATGAGTTATTTGTTGTACAGGTTTGAAGCATTCCAGACGGGCTGCGGAGTTATCCCTTGGACAGGGCTCGGATCCATAGTTTGCATCAGTGTCGCATACAGTGTTTTGTGAGTTGTTAAGTCTTCCGCTGTGCATTTTATTGGTATTATTGGGCCATTGGGCCGGTTTTGTTATTTATGATGTTTCCTATTTTGGGCTGTTGGGCCCGAGTTTCTATTGTACACACTGTATGCTGGGCTTGATTTTGGTTGGGTTTTCACAGTTCCGGCACGTGTTTACTGTGTACGGTAAATATGGGTTGGGGCGTTTCATTTTGGTAGCGGAGCGGGCGTTAGGTCTTGTTGGGCAGTCCTTGTGTGTTTGTTGTCCTTATTTGCATAGTTCGCTCCATTGTTTATTATTTTATATCATTTTAGTTAGTGCATTATGGATCCAGTTAAGGGACGCCAGCTGTCGCAGAACATACACATAAGAGGTAATGATGCCATAAATAAGCGAAAATATAAATATTATTAATATTGCTAATATTTTGATTACAGACAGAAAAAAAATTACATTGATATTTTATAAAAAAAGGAAAAATACATTTATCGCCTTGGAAGGACGTTGACCCTGAAGCTAGTGGGGTCGTTGTTGATGTTGACTTGGATGCTGTCGCTCCACGAGAACCACATGCCGCCTCTGCTGTCCTGGCCTAGAAGCTCGAACCGGTTTGCTTGAGGGAACCGGAGTGGGATGAGACCGTGATCGTCTTGAGGCTGCCACTGGATCTCCGTCAAAAGAACCATGTTCGGTTTGTATTGGTTCTTCAGGTCCCTCAGAGTACGTGAGAACTCCTGGGAACGCCTTGCGACCCCTCTGCAGTTCCACAACAGTAGTCGGGCCTTGGGCCAAGTTATGGGCAGACGAGTGACTCTGGGCATGCTTTGGGCTGTCATCGAGAGCTGGTAGTAGGAACCTTGCTCCAGGGTATGGCAAGTGGACTCCAGGTTGAACTCCTGAAGTCTTTTGGAGATGAAGAACATGATGGAGTTTGCCGATCCGTAGTAGGAGGTTCTCAGAGTGCCATGGTCCTCCAAGAAGAACGTCTCTTCCATGGGGGTGATGAAGAACCGCGATGAGTAAAGTTCGTCGACAAAGACCAGACGCGGCATCCTGTCGAGCTCGTTCGGTAGTTCTTCTGGACGTTCGTTGACCATGCTGTAGGCCAGACGGTTCCTACTGCCTAGGTTGGCACCTTCGACAAAGAAAATGGAAGATGGAGCAGGCATCGTGTTTGGACGAGTGGGTATTTTGTTTTTGAGCGTTGTGGTTTTGTTCTTTTGAGCGTTTTGTTTGCTTTTAATACTTTTGATGATTTACACCTCACCGCTCCGTCTTTTATACTCTTATGGGGAGCGTGATTACCGTTTTCGATTTTCAAGATTTTGTTTTTTGAAATTTTTCCGTTGCCTCATTTATTACTTTGTTACTTTATACGATTTTCGGGCTACCAATGCCAGAGTTTTTCAGCCTTTTTCCATCTCATGATTTTCTTTCGCTCTGGCTACCTTGTCCTTTCTTTTCATGGTTTTACTATATTTTTCTGCATCTTTTATCACATGCATTCGTGACTGTTGAGGCTAGACTGATGGGACCACACGTCGAGTAGAGCGCATGTGCGACAAGCTTACAGCTGTTCGGACATCGTGGAGAGATACGAGACTTGACAGACGTTTTTGGTTCATGCAGAATTTGTGAACAAGTGGATATCGCTTCTATCGAGGGACATAGGACGCTCTCGTGATCATCGCCTTGCGAGTTAACGGATGTCTTTTTCACGAGGGAACCGACGTCACCGTTAGCTCCGTATGTCACGTTTCTCGGGATCGAGGATGTCTACGATCGATCTAGAGCGCCGATCATGAAACATGTTTTGTTTAACTTCTTTATGTTGTGGTTTTATTAAACGAGTTTCGTTTTGTTTTTAATTTCTTTATGATGGTTTTATTTCTTTTTATCGGTTCTATTTTTTTTTAAAACATCTTTATGTTTGATTTTATTTTGCTTTTTGATGGTTTCGTTTTGCTTTTAATATTTTGCTTTTCTGTTAAACATGATTTTTCATATCTTAACAAGAGATTTAATAACATAAGAATTTTGATTTTAAAGGAAAACTTATTTTATTTATTTTATAACAGTTTTACAACGGAGAAGAAGTACTCTATTGAGTTACATGCTTCTCTAAGTCTTTTACAAGTTTTTGAACGTTTTTCATGTGAGGGAAGAGCTCCGCGCACGCCAGTTCTATCTGTGCCACCGCCGAGCTGATCTTCTTCAGTGAGACGTTCAGCTGCGTTAGAGTCTGCTGCGGAGTGCTGCTCTCAGCTATCGCCTTGCCCTTCTTATCCTCAGCTTTCTTGGTAGCACGTTTCTTTCGCCGTCTGCTGGAGACGACCATGTGCTCTTTCAGGCCGATGATGTTTGTCTTGAACCGCTTCTTCGGAGGTTCTTCATCGGAGCTTTTCGGCAAAGCAGTGCCGCCGATGTAGCTGTTGTTCTTGGAGTTTGAGGTAGTCCTTGATCTCAGAGGAGAGTCTATGACTGTGTGTGAGTATGCCAGTCATGAAGTTTGGTTCTTAAAGAGGACGAGATGTCGCTTAAGGGTATAAGCGGTATCTTGCGTTGAGTTGGACACCTGGCAGAGAGTGCCAGAAGCTTATTGTGGTAGGATCCAAGGATAAGACGAAATTTCGGGGACGAAATTCTTTTTAAGGTGGGTAGACTGTAACAGCCCAGGTAAAATTTGATTTTTACCAGGACTGTAAAAGTCTTTTTACCATGATTTACTGTTGAATTAATCATGGGTAATTAATTCAAGGTAAATCGAGCGTCTTTTTTTCGAAACCGAGGGTTTTCCCGCGCTCGACAGTATCTTTCTAACTAACCGAGCCTCGGTTTTCAATTCCGAGACTTGGACGATGTTCAGGGGTATTAATCGGATTTTCTGAGCCCAAGTTGTATTTTCGGACTCGGGACGGAAATCTGGTTCGTTGGCCATTTTTCCTTTTCTTTCCTTTCTTTTCTTTTCTTTTCTTCTTTTCTTTTTCCTTCTTTTTTTTTCCTTTCTTCCTTACACACGCGTGATTTCTTCTCCTGCTCACCCGTGGAAACCTGCTCTTCGCCCGTGAACTTGTGTATCTTGAACAATGAACTCGTGAAGGCTTCAGTGAAGGCTCGTAAAGAATTCCTGTGAGCTCATGTATTCACCCGTGCATGTCGTATCTGCACCACATCGTCTATAAACCCATCTCCAGCATGGAGCATGAACCACACACACAAACCTCACAACATTTCCTCTTCTCCTCACGTTTACGACCACCGGAAGCACTGCACCACCGACCGCCACCACACGGGATCACCAAGCCAACACGCCACACGACACCTTCTCTTCTCCTCCCTCACTCGCCGCTGCAGCCACCAGGACGACCACTTTCGCGCCGCCACTTTCGCGTGTACTGACCGGCAAACCGCCACCACCACCGACCCGAGCAAGCTCACCTCCCGCCACCACGACGTCGCCCTGCCCTTGCACCAGCCGTCCGCTGCTTCCCCGCGTGCAGCCTTGCCTCGTCACGCCGCGACAGTTGCAGGTAATCCCAGGGAAGAAGACGCAACCCGTCTTCTACAACCGGGTCGCGGGTCGGGCTGGGTTGACCCGACGGGTCCTCGGCCTGGCCCAAGACCTGTGCTGTACACGGGCCGGTCCGCACTGTGCACAGGCCTGTTACTGTGCACGGGCCGCACTGTGCACAGGCCTGACACTGTTCATCTAGGGCGGTACTGTTCATATGGGCCTGGTACTGTTCACGGGCTAGCCCTTTAAAAAAATATATAAATAATAATAAAATCTGGAAAATATATTAAGGTAAATTTTTGGAAAGTAATTTATAAAAGTACTCTTGGAAAATACATATGGTTAATATGAAATTTTGGGAAAGAAAATAATTAATACTTATACAGATAGGAATAATTTGGAAAAAATATATGGGGATTATATAATCACTGGGAGATAAATACATTGTATTTTGTAGAAATAAATAGAGAAATTACCATGTTATATTATTTTCAAGAAACTAAGATAATTATAATATGAATTAAGTCCTTTGCAAAATTACTATATAGTAACTATTTTAGAAAAGATTACATATACTGTAAAATATTTTGGAAAGTATAAACATACGTTATATTTTTAGGTTATAGAAATTATATTTTTGGGAAGGTAAAATTATTTTAAGTAAATAATTTTGGAAATGTATAACTTCCTAGGAAAATTATTGTATGATAATCATATTTTTGGGAAACGATAAATACCTTCATAAAAGTATTTTGGAAAGAGATTAAATTAAGGTATTAAATACCGAAGTAATATTCGGATATACGTACGATATATTATTATCGGAAAAAGGTTTAATTGTGGTAAAAAAAAGATAATAAAAGAGATATGAATCGGGATGGGGTATTTCGCAGTATTGGCATCATGACATACTCTTATGTGCATCTTATGTGAGAATATACTGTTTTATTGTATAGGTTCGGATATCGGGCAGTTTTCCGAGGAGCCGGTGTCAGACCGGTCATTGTTTCCGGAGTTGAGTAATCGGCCAAGGTGAGGATGGATTTCCTTCAATATGTGCCTGTATTACTCGGTTATTATGTTTTGTTGGTTATTGCACTGTTGAGTATTGTATTGCTGTGTTATGTTTCAGGATGTTTATCTCATTGTCTTGATTGTGGTCGGGATGTTTATCCCATGTCGGTTTTTGGATGTTTATCAGTGCGTCATTTGGTTTAAGTATAATGGGATTAATTAATAATTTGAGATAAGAATGTCGATCCTTGCTTTTGGATGGGATGTCTATCCCGGTATTTTGGTTAGGGATGTCGATCCCTGTGATTTGATTTTAATGACGGTAATATAATTGTCGCGTGTTAAGTAGTGGTACGACTCGATGGTTTAAGACTGTTTCGTGGTGGCCTTGACCTGGGTTCTTGTGATAAGCATGTCTATGCTTGGGATGTCTATCCCGTGATTATTTTTGGGATGTCTATCCCTGGGTTCGTATTTTTGGGATGTCGATCCCTGGGTTCTCTGGATTTGGTCTGGCACCAAGAATGTGTTGATAACCAGGTCTGACCTCTAGCTTATCCGTGACGGGGTCCGAAAAGATAAAATTGGATAATTGGATTTTATTTGAGTCTTTTCAGTCTTGGACCGGTTTTGGGTCTTGTCCTTTGGTTTGACTGTTATGTTTAGACCTTGAGTATTTATAGTTGCATATTGATTGTCTTTCCTTCAATGGTGAGCACTTCGGACTCACCCCTCACCTGCGGGCTTTCATCCCGTAGGATGAGTTATTTGTTGTACAGGTTTGAAGCATTCTAGAAGGGCTGCGGCGTTATCCCTTGGACATGGCTCGGATCCATAGTTTGCATCAGTGTCGCATACAGTATTTTGTGAGTTGTTAAGTCTTCCGCTGTGCATTTTATTGGTATTATTGGGCCATTGGGCCGGTTTTGTTATTTATGATGTTTCCTATTTTGGGTTGTTGGGCCCGAATTTCTATTGTACACACTGTATGCTGGGCTTGATTTTGGTTGGGTTGTCACAGTTCCAGCACGTGTCTACTGTGTACGGTAAATACGGGTCGGGGCATTTCATCGTAGATTGCGTTTGTTTGCTCACCATTCCTTGATTCCACCATGCTTAGGAACTAAAGTCTAAATAAAAAGACAGCTAACAACAACCAAGTGAAAAGAAGTAATTGGATGAGAAAATAAAAGTGAAAGAGTTTCTTTAAGCTAACGAACCTTGTCGAGAATTACAACCAATCAATTGTTCGATCTCCACTAATCTCAGGGTCTATTTATACTGTTCTTCATGTCCTTGGGATCCTTTAGGTCTTGCTCTTTGAGTGGGAATAGAATCCCTAATTTGCACGCCAAGTTGGAACTTTTCGTAACCAAAACTTTGCCTCTAACTTTTCGACCTTCTAGAGACAGAATTGGATTTTGGGCAAAACTACAAGTTCAAGAAATTTTTTTTACTTTTTTACATTCTCTTCAATTAGAATTTTGTAGTTCAAGATATGTTAAGAAACACTATGCAATTGGGCCAAAATCCATTAGTCTTTTCTCCTAGTCTAAAAATTCTGAATTTTACATCTTTGGATGCTTTGAAAGTCTAGTTTCATCTCCAATTAGTATCACTTCATTTGGATTTCTAGATCTCTCGGGATCTTCAAATTAGTGCGCTGAGGGTAACTACATAAAAAGTTTCATTATTAGGTATGCATGACCGCGCTGTGCTGGCGGTCTTCCGGCATATGACCGCTAGGCTCGGGCGGTCATCCCTCTTTGTCCACCTGGGTGGTGGCTGTCATCCATCCATGAATGCTTGAACATGGCGGTCTTCTACACATAACCGCCTAGACGCCGACTTAGAACTCTTATTTTTCTGGGTTTTTGACTCTTTTTTATCCCGGGATTCCTCTTTGACCACGATTTCTTCCCAGACAGCTAAGCAAGTTTCTTAGCTTTTAGAAACCTCCAATTATGCCTCTCCTTTCAATTACTTAACCTCCACTCCAAAGAATCAAATCAAATCACTTCTCTATCCAAAATATCAAAAAAAATATGCAAATTAATATTCAGACTTTAATGGAAGTTGAATCCATTAAAATTTAGTGTTATTGGGTCTGGAAATTCGTCCTAAGGTTAGGTCTAAACGTATAGATAATCTACTAATTGATTTATTGGGTTATATAATACCAAATAAAAATTGAAACATCAATCATAATCAACCTTAAGCTCTAAAATACCATTATAATTCAATAAAAGAACTAATGAGTCAAATTTAAATGTTTACATCCCACTATAATTCAATAAAGGAACTAATGAGTCAAATTTAAATGTTTACATCCCTCTTTTCGTCTAGCTCCCAGTATTTTGCTGAGTTAGTCAGTTGCATATTCATGTGCATATAAGCTGAAAACTTGTCGTTGCCTCATTGAATCTCTCTACAGGTATAGTGTGCGGTACTGGCAAACAACATAGAATGGTCGACGAAAGAAAGAGGAAAATATGGCCTAGGTACAGTCTCGAACATATCATTTGAGCGAGAGTGTAGAAGTAATAGTCTCAAAGCCAAGTGATTTAAAGGCTTCTGGAATTATGAGATATTGATTAGAGCTCCAACTTTGGGGTGGTGGTGGTCCCATTACTTATATATGTCTGACTTGAGTTGTGGTTCTGCTTGTTATCAATCATGTTGTATATCTTCGTTAAAAAGAAAAAAAGAAAAAAGAAAAGAAGAATCATCATCTTGGATCTTATGAGATGCAGGGGAATATTCATCGATCATCAGATGCCAGATTAACTTCACCATACATAGATATTAATTGGAATCATGGATTACCTCTAATTAAAATGCATGGTCAGAATAACTGTAATTAAGCCACCACTCGAATTTTTTTTTTTTGGATTTGAAAGAGAAGAGAGCATTAGAGACTGCAAAGAAGCAGAGTTAATATCACTCAAAACAAAACTAAGACATCCCACGGGGACATCCTGAAAATAAGAAACCCCCAAAGGCAGCTGAAAACTATGGCGCGCCAGCCAGTTTGCACATTTGTTCGACTCCCGGAACACATGAGAAACCCGAACATCCCAATCTTGGCGTAAGAGACCCTGCACCGAACGCAGCAGCGCAAAACTGCGCCGTGACCGGAGATGCGTCTGCTGCAAATTTTGGACAGCCTCCAGCGAGTCCACTTCCACCAAAACACGATGGAAACCCAAGGAAAAGGCCAACGGCAAACCCACATAAAGACCCAACAACTCTGCATTGAGGACAGAACAGAAACCAATTTGATAAGAAAAACCATGCACCGACTCACCGGACGCATGCCTCAAAACTCCACCTGCCGAGGCAACCCGGAATGCAGACGAACAGCACCATTCATATTGAGCTTTACCCACCCCCACACCAGGGGGTTGCCAAACCGAGGGGGCCCGTGCAGGAACAGCCTGACGAAGCGGATGATGCACCTGCAAAGAATGCAGCACCTCGCGACAATAAGACTGAAGAAAAGCCAGTGGATTGAAGGGAGGTCCACCACCAGCAAAAACTTGGTCATTACGCCACAACCACAGCCGCCAACAAACAATACCAAAGCATAAACGCCAAGGCACATCACCCCACACCACAAATTGCAAGACTAAATTGGAAGCCAACGAACACAAGAGACAGTGAAAAAACCTGAAAGTAAAAGAGGAGAGAAAGCACACCATAGAGCACGTGCCCACTGACAATCCCGCAAGACATGCAAAGTAGTCTCCTCACCACTCCTGCACAAGGAACACAAAGGGGAAGGGGCAATGTGTCGAGAGAAACGACGATGGTTGGTCAGCAAGAAGTCATGAGCCGCCAACCATAAAAAAGTCTGAACCCTTCGCGGGCCTGGCCACCCCCAAATCGCCGACCAAATGGGACCCGTGGCAGCAGCCACCTCCACTACAGAAAAATAGGTCGAGCTAGTAGTAAACTGGCCCGAAGCCGTATGACGCCAATACACTATATCTGCCCCAACGGCCGCCGAAGGGCAAGGTACTCACACAATCTTAAAACAAACAGAGACCGGAAGGAGGTGTTGGAATTTTGACCAATCCCAGGAACCCGAAGGCAAAGCAAAAGCCGCCACAGGCAAAGACACATCCTGCTCCGGAATGGGCCCCAAAGCCACCAAACGAAGAGGACCCACATCA
Organism: Turnera subulata; assembly: GCA_028386065.3. Taxonomy (NCBI): domain Eukaryota; kingdom Viridiplantae; phylum Streptophyta; class Magnoliopsida; order Malpighiales; family Passifloraceae; genus Turnera; species Turnera subulata. The sequence goes on from JAKUCV010000670.1 coordinate 26,527, forward strand.
TCCACCCAGGCATCCTCCCAAAACCTCACAACCCTGCCGTCACCAATGGCCCACTCCAAACCATTGAAAATCACATGCCACATGCGAGACATCCCCACTCCAAACCATTGAAAACCACATGCCACATGCGAGACATCCCCCGCCAAAGGGAAGAACATGAAGACACCGAAATGTTAGGCGGAGCCGCCTCACGTTGGCACAAATACTTAGCCCGAAGTACTTGTACCCAAAGAGCCGACGAGGATACCACCACACCCCAACATAACTTGGCTAATATCGCCTGATTCTGAAAGGAGAGACAACGCAACCTAAGACCACCTTGCGCCTTAGGAGAACAAACAAGACTCCAAGGGGCCAAATGAACACGTCGAACTCCTCCACTAGACCCTCAGATAAAACCCCTGCAAAGTCTCTCCAAATCTTGCACGAGGGAGACTGGAAGCAAAACTGTCTGCATGGTATACAAGGGAAGAGAAGCCAGTACCGACTGTGTCAATGTTACTCGGCCCGCAAAAGACAACAGCTGTGACTGCCAAGAAGAAAGACGGCGAGAAACCCTCCCCAAAACTCCCACATAAGTTTGACGGGTAACCCGCCGATGGATCAAAGGGACCCCAAGATAAGTACCCAAATCATGAGTAATAGTATATCCCAACCCCGAATGAAACTGTTCCCGCACTGAATCCGGCACATTCGTGGAAAAGAACATTTGGGTCTTGGAAGCACTAACCTTCTAACCCGAACAATCACAAAAAAGCTGCAAACACTGTTGGATAACCGGAATCTGACTAACCTCAGCCTCCACAAAAAGAAACATGTCATCCGAAAAAAAAATATGTGACAAAGGCGGTCCCGAAACTCCTAAGCTAACCGGTAGCCAAAGACCCTGATGTACAAGGCTAGTAATAAGTTGGCTGAGCCGCTCCAGACACAGCACATAAAGATAAGGGGAAAGTGGGTTGCCCTATTGCAGCCACCACTCGAATTTACACAACTGTGAGCCGACCGACATGAGACGGAAGTGGATAGTGATGCCTTGATTAGTTTACAGTTGTCATTGTAAATTCCAAAAAAGTACGAGTCATCAGCCCCACCCCAAGTAAATTGTTTTTTTTGAACAGGTAAAGATTTACTGCACATGTACCAGTACATATATGTTCCCGTTCATCATTTTGTTATGTACATATATATACCAGTACATATCTGTTTCCGTTCATCATTTTGTTATATATATGGACCCAATGAGCCTCAACTCCGCACGATACTTGATATTGAAAATCCAACAATCATTTGCAAAACCAGGTAGCTGGCTTTCTCTTCTCCTCCTTCAGTAGTAGTACCACCATACCATTACGTACCACCAGACAAGAGGCCTTAGCTAGGTAGCTAGCTAAGCAAGAGATGGACAATCACTCCCAAAGCCCTCATATTCTAATGATAGCTTACCCTCTCCAGGGCCATGTCATCCCTTTTGTCCATCTCGCCACAAAGCTGGCATCCAAAGGCTTCACCATCACCTTCGTGAACACAGAATCAATCCACCACCAGATAACCAAATCCCAACTATCATCATCATCATCATCAGGAGTACTACTAGGACCCAACAACAAAGTACATGACATCTTCGCGGAAGCAAGAAAATCGGGCCTCGACATACGCTATGCAACCGTGAGCGACGGCTTCCCCTTAACGTTTGACAGGTCCCTCCACCATGATCAGTTCATGGAAGGCATCTTGCATGTGCTCTCAGCTCATGTTGATGTTCTTGTGGGTAAACTAGTCAGCACAAACCAACCCGTAACTTGCCTAATCTCCGACACTTTCTACGTCTGGTCATCAATGATAGCCAACAAGTATAATCTTGTTAATGTTTCATTCTGGACGGAACCCGCTTTGGTTTTCACTCTCTACTACCACATGGACCTCCTAAGGACTAATGGCCATTTTGCTTCTCCTCATGATGGTATGTATGTGCTGTTGTGTTGTGTTGATCATTTATATATATATATAAGTACGTTGCCTAGTTAATTATGCCTATCATTTATATATACTCCCTTTTGTTTTTTTTTTGTTTTTTTTTCTTTTCTTTTCTTCTCTAATAATTGCTAGCCTAGAGGAGAGGTAGTTCCTGACCTGACTAATCCAGTTGGAGCTATAGCTGGCCTAGACTCTTTTATGTACTAATTATATATATATATATCTATCTACAGATTAATTTAATATTATTGTTGTTTTGGGACTAATTAATTAATTACCATAGATAATCGTGAGGACGCTATTGATTATATCCCCGGAGTTGCAAGGATTGATCCAAAGGATATGGCATCATATCTTCAAGCGGCAGATACAACAACCGTGGTGCATAGAATAATATACAAGGCATTTGAGGACGTGAAAAGAGCAGACTTTGTGATCTGCAACACAGTACAAGAACTGGAACCCAAAACCATCTCAGCCTTGCAACAGAAGCAACCGGTTTACGCTGTTGGCCCAGTCTTGCCTGCAGCTGGGTTCACCAAGAGCCTGGTGGGAACCAGCCTGTGGCCGGAGTCAGATTGCACCCGGTGGCTCAACTCCAAGCCCCATGCCTCCGTCCTCTACATATCCTTCGGTAGCTATGCTCATTGTACCAAAGATGAGATTGTGGAGATAGGTCATGGGGTGTTGCTTAGCGGCGTGAGTTTCATTTGGGTGCTTCGCCCTGACATTGTGAGCTCAGACCAGACTGATCCCCTCCTGCCCCTCGGGTTTGAAGATGAGGTCAAAGACAGGGGGATGATTGTGCCCTGGTGCTCCCAGATTGCGGTCATCTCGCATCCTGCGCTTGCCGGCTTCTTGACCCATTGTGGCTGGAATTCCATACTGGAGAGTGTATGGTGTGGTATACCCTTGCTGTGTTTCCCTTTGCTCACCGATCAGTTCACTAATAGGAAACTTGTGGTTGATGATTGGAGGATTGGGCTCAATCTCTGTGATAAAAAGCCCATCACAAGGCATGAGGTCGCCCGAAACATCACCCGTTTGATTAGTGGAGAATCAGCTGATGAGTTGAGGAAGAATGTCAAGGCGGTCAAAGGGCTGCTAGAGAATGCATTATCCGTGGCCCCAGGTGGGTCCTCCCACAACAATCTCAACCAGTTTATTGATGACATGATTATGAAGGCCAACATTAAGAAGAAGAAAAAATGAGCCTAATTTCTTCTGGTACTGTCTGTCTGTGGTAGCCCCAGTTCACAGTTCACATGAAGGAACATTTTTTTTTCTTTTGCTGCCAAGTAATCAAAAACAGATGTGGCCTATTCCCTTCCCCCTGTCATTTTAATATCTTCCAAATAGGCCGGCCAGACTATAAAATAATTGCTGCTGATATCAAAAATCACATCAGTGATCAGTTTGTGGTGGATAGGTCAGCAGCACCCAACCAAGTGGCATTGGTATATTTTCATAGTCAATTAATTCTACAGGCGGCCTTAAATCCTCATCTCAGGTTAACTTCAAACGTCATCATCACATCCATACTCACTCACTTCCATCAACTTGGGTTTAAGATTGTTTTTGTGTGACGTTGATGCTTTTGGCATATTGGGAGATACTTTTTTTTCTCATCAATTCAGTATTTCGTCCCGTTCAATTTGTCTTAGGATTATGATTAACTTTAACTTTTTTTTTTTTTGATGGAACTTTAACTTAATCTAGCATAACATTTTAAAATTGTCTGAAAATTATTCTATGAATATATAAGAAGAAAATGAGAGATAAAGAGATCATAAATTTAAAAAAATTCGTTAAAAGTTGTTATGGATTAATAAAAAAATATTTAAAGTTGTTGGAAATAGTGAATCTACCCATAAGAGGTGTTCACTTAAGCCCAACTAGGGCCCAACTTATGTAGTATATAAGCCATTACATGGGGAGACTGTGATATATACGTTATACACGCTATACATATGTTGGGTAAAACACACTGTTAATCTGCATACTGCAATCTAGGAATTTAGACCGTGGAGACAAAGGGATCGATCCGACACACTGTGACGGTCTCCACCTACCAGTAATCCAAGTCGTGGCTCCCGATCCTGATACCGCGCTTCTGCTTCAGCTAGGAGACTCAAGTAAGTCTCCTGCATCCTTTCTATATATGTGTATAGAATTAGTGGAGCCCTAGGCTTTGCTTGATTTTATTGATTTTGTGCAAATCTAAAATCATCAATTTTGTAGTCTAAACAATTGAATATTCGTGGTTAATTGATTGTTTGGATTGATAATTAGTTTTCGTGATTTATTCGCCATCAGTTGTATTTGTTTGTATGGTTTTATTTTTGATTAATTTCTGTAATTAATCATGCCTCACCACGTTTTGATTTGTTTTATTGGTAAAATAATAAAAACTCGATCTACAATTTTGATTGGAACCCGTGACTTGAAAACTCAAACCCGCCAAAATCGAAATCGCACGCAAACCTTACTGTTGCTCATGGCGCCAACCCAAGAAGTTCATCTGTGACACACAAACCGAGACAGAGGGGAGGCGGCTCATTGTGTGTCGCGCGACCGTAGCAGCGACAACCTCCGTGGTGGGCGCCCCCTCCGACGGCTTGTTGTTGTGTTATGGTTTGTTTTTTTGCTTGCAGTTAGTTGATAAGCATGAAATTATATATAATTCGTGGCATGTTTTTATGTCTTTTGGTTCACAATTTAGCACTCATATTTGCATTTAGTTGACACTTTGATCACTTTCGCAAGAAAATACTCTCCCTTATTGAAGTTTGTTCTCAGGCGCATTTTATGCACTTAAGGAGAAAATTTGGCGAGATCGGCCCATATCGATGAGATATTGTGCAGAGCCCTGTTTCTTACAGCATGTTGTGCGACAAGTCCTATCTTGTAGGAGAGGTTGCGCCTATTTCTTATGAATTTAATTGGAGATTGCGCGTGAACACTTTGCAAAAGGAAGAAAATCTAACTGCTTTGTTACAAGAAGGATACTCAAGAATTAGGATTTTGCATGAAGACTTGGTCTTATAAATAGAAAAGATCAAAACCCTAATTGACATCTTTTACACCTTTGGCAAAAATCACTTTCGAGAGCAGCAACCTTGAGAGTTTTCGGCAGAAGAAATTGAAGAACTTTAGTCGACTTTTAGGTTTTTATTTGTAAGATGTCGCATACATTATTCACTTTTATTATTTACTCATTTATGAACTAAATCTTTCATCTAGGTTTATGGGATGTAGCTACTATCTTTTTACGTGATTAGTAATGCAGATTTGGTATTTTTAGTTTCGTTCTTGCCTTGATTTGTTACAGCGCACTTCACAGCGTTATTGGCTTGATGACCCTTTAGACAACCGAGTGAAGAACTGAGAGGTGAAGTTAGTTTTTCTGATCTATCTGTAGTAAACCTTTAATACTACTGGTTGACCGAGAGGAATCTTTAGTTTAATTGAGGATACAACACCTGACACAACCTTATTGCTGTTGACAAAAAATTAGGGTTAATCATCCCTTTATGCTAAACAGTGATTAATCATAATGATTATTAGGTTTTGATGACTAACAAATTATAAGTGTGCTTTTAGTCTTTCTTGTGTTGATCTTTACTTACAAGAGGAATTATGGTTTTTGTTAAAACCATATCTCAAAAACACGCCAGATGGCTTTTGTCGAAACCATATCTGCGAGCTGTCGCTTTCAACTTTTTGTGCAGGTTGCATGTGGTCCTCCAAGCAATTAAAACCCTCTTGCAACGGTTTGAATTGAAGAAAAAGTAAGAGGGATGACTTTATGAAAGTGCTGGATACTCTCCCACCTAACTCCGACATAACTCAAAAAGGTGGTCCAAACTTTTCAGATTTGGAAATACTTTGCAATCAAGGAGTTGAGATGGCACAACGGCATCAAATTAAAGCTTTAATGAACTGAAGTCAATTGGGAGTGCAGGAGCCGTTGCAGTTGCCATCCTCCATGCTCAGATTCTATAAAGAGGGTCATTAACACCTCTGAGAATTTATCCCAGCTATTGTGCAAATTCTGAGTATATACTTGAGCTAAACAATTTGGTTTTTGATCTGGTTTTTCTGCTTACATTGTGAAACACATTCCAAGGGTAATTTTGTAAGCAAGTCTTGGATTAGATTTGTTTGGAACTCAAGTCTAGAATTAGATTTGAGCGTAGGTTAGAGCTTAGCCTTTGAAAAGCTTGTAAAGGTTAGAGCTTAGCCCGTGAAAAGCTTGTAAAGGTTAGAGCTTAGCCCGTGAAAAGCTTGTAAAGGTTTGAGCTTAGCCTAGAAAAGCTTGTGTTTGTAAAGGTTAAGGTTGAACCCGCAAAAACCTAAGTATAGTGAGTGTTTGAAATCCTAAAGGAAAGAACCTTTAGGTAGTGGAGGTATCTGATGAGGGGGAACCACTGTGTCAATTTCTCCCTGCTTTCCTTACCTGTTTAATACCATAAACACTCATCTAGCATCGTGAAGATCTGGTTTCTCAAATACTAAATCCTTATCAACCGAAAAAGTTTAAAGCTTAATTCATCCCTCCCCTCTTAGGCACTTTTGGGCCAACAATTGGTAGCGGAGCCGCGTTCTCAGTCCTAAGGAGTAAAATCCAGAGACAAAAATCATGGCTTTTAAGGGTACAAGCGTGAACAAGGCACCATACTTTGATTGGAATTTTACGTTAAGGAACTTAGGGTAGCTAATGGTCTTTTTTTTTTTTTATTGAGTATTTCTTTAATAAGCCAAATCAAGTTTGGGTGTCTGTGCTGGAGGTGTAAATGAGCCGATTCAAGATAGCTCGTGAGCTGTTTAAGATTGACTCATTGAAAGTTCGTATTCAGTTTAAGCTTATCGAGCTCAAGCTTATTATATTTGGTTGTAAAGCTTGCGGTCTTTATCAAAATTAATATATTTTACATATTTGGACTCAAATTTCAAACTTAAACAAACACTTAATCTAACCAAATTTAATTGAACCAAGCTCAAGTTTGAGCCGAGGTCTAATTTATTTTCGAACTCAGAGCCGAGCCTGCCTATTTTTGGACTCGGCTTGATTAGTTTTTGGTTTCCCATCCGGTATCCGGAGCTTCGCCCCAACTAATCCAATCGACCCGGGTCGCACACCTGGGTATGGTGGGTGAGTCTCCCAATGAGAATTTTCTGCATACACGAGGACTCGAACCCGAGACCTCGCTTAAGTGGGACCAAGTCGCTTACCACTTAGACCAACCCCACATTGGTACTCGGCTCTACTTGTTTGTTTGGCGTTGAAGTCTTATGGTTTGCGGGAGGCGACACCGTATTGCTGGCACATATGCGCATGTGCGTTCACCAAATCAATAGCACGACCCTCTATTAAATAAAACGCACAAATCTGAAATCTGCAAAACCTCCGCCTCTCCCATCAACGACGACGTAGGAGGGCGTTAACTGGTCACTGCAGCTCCGCCGTGGATCGCCGAAACGAGAGCATGGGCTTAGGCTTCATAATTGGCGTGTTGGGTGTTCTAATCCTCTCCCATGCCGCTTATTCAACTATACAGTGTAATCAAAAGACAACAAAACTCAAATCTTTTCTCTCAGTGCTCTTTTTTAAGCTTTAAGAAGCTTTAAGGTGTTCTTTTCGTTTTGGCTTATTATTATTATTATTATTATTATTATTATTATTATTATTATTATTATTATTATTATTATTGATGTGGATGCAGACCGGGGCTTGTTGAAGATCATGGAAGAGGAGTTCTCAGGTCCTCCAGTGAATGTAGGTTCTTCTTTTGTTTCATAATTATTAATTTTTGAGTTTATGTCGGTGGGTCTTATTAATTTTTGTTGCTGGATTCTTATGTAGGTGGTGATTGAGTTGGTTTTGGGGCTGGTGTTGTGTATGTGGGCAGGATTAGCTGTGCCTGGCAAGTTCCTCTCCATACACCCTCATTCTGATGAGAACAGGTACTGCCGCTGCTTCTTTTTCTTTCTCCCTCCTCTAGTTACCTTCCATTACACCATAGGTTTTTTCTCTAAGGAGGGAACAAAACCTATGTCTCCACTTGCTGCTGTTGTTCCTTTGTTTGTCCTCACCATTAGATTAGTTGGATGTTTGAGAGATGAGATGCCATTTGTTTATGTTTCCAGAAAGTAGAAATATTGGCATTGTTGGCATTCAGAGAGTGCTTGATTCAGTACCCAGAATAGCAATTGCTATCACTCACCTGGATTTAGTTGCCATATGCTCTTTAGCATTGGGTCTGTTTTGTTCTTTCTTTGGATATTTGTTAGCGAACTCTGCGGTGCATAGAGAATTGAAAATCTTACTTATTCCAAATCATCTTCCTGCGGCTTGTCCCTACCAGTCTGCTTTTTCTTTAGGCAAATTTTATTATTTATCAAGGGTCTGACTTCGATTGGTTTTAACTTACTTGCACTCGGGCATTCTTCTTTTTTGGTTGAAAACCTGGATCTGTATTGCATTAACAATACTGCAAAATGTTTACAACAGCAGGCCTTAGCCTAAGTGCCTCATATCCTCCGCTAAAACAAAACCTAAATTATCTGGAGGATGTGAAATAACATCACTACCAAAAGATCTACTTGAGGCCAAAGAAGTGAGCAAAGTGGCTGCTTGATTGGCCCCCTGCGGTACAAAATTAATTGACAATCTGACTCCAAAATCAGCAGTTGTGCTTCCATTTCCAATGCTAGTTGTAAACCCCTCCAGATAGCCCATAGTTGCCCATAGAACATGTGGCAATATGCAATTTCAGTGGCGAAACCCCTCACCCAATCTCCATGGCTGTTGCGACATATGCCACTGACAGCACAACCTGTCCCAAGGGAGGAAATATTGGAGGTCACACTCGGGCATTCTTCTGATTGACTCTAAATTGTCCAATCTGCAACTATGGTATCACCTGCGCTGAAAATAAGCTTTTAGTTCAAGGCTGAACTGAATTAAAGAGATTGGCTCTTTCTTCAATTTGGTTCAGCTTGAGGGTTCTTTAGTGCTCATTTTGCATACAACTAGAACACTCTAGCCCTCAAGCAGAATTGCCCTCTTCGTCTTGCTGGTGCTTGTGTCCCTGGTTTGAAAGTTTTGAATCACTTGCCGAACCAATGCTTGTCTTGTCTCTCTCCATCTTTTGAACTCTAATTGCCACCTACCAGTTTTCCACTGTCTGGAACTGAATTACTATCTCTTTAGATGTCTCCACCCAATTCTTTTCCTTTTTGACTGAAATGCATTTTTGTATGTTAAGATGAAGTGAACATGACACCACCCACGAAAAACAATGTAAGGTCCTTGGAAATGTTATGGTAGCTTCTTATGTTGAGGATCTGAATAACCTTTACCATTGGATAGTTTAATGTTCAATATTCCAGAGTTACACATAATCTAACTTCAAGGATGAGATTTTTACGCACCTTATAAAATGCTGGCTCTTAATTGACCACCAAGGAACACAGGGATTTCTCTTTGACAGAACAGGTTGAAATTAGTTTACACTGTGCCGCAGCATTTATTATATGCACACCTTCATGAACACGCAGACAGGAACCTGTTAGGTAAAAGAACGTTTTGGTTACAGGAACTGATTGGAACTTTGTCCTGTTGCACGTGCAAGACAGAGGCTTGTGGCTTTATTGAATCTGACAATGGCAATGGCATGGCCAAACATGAATTTCATTTTTTTTTTCTCGTTTGTGGTGTTTTTGGTTTATTTTTATATTTGCTGCATCAAGTTCACTTGACTGTTAAATTCTAATGTGACTGCTAGTCATGTTGCTTGCTTTTGCAAAAGTAGCAGATCATTGATCTAAGAATTTGTCCATTCTTGAGTGCAGGATGGTTTCTTTGCCAGATAACCTGGATTTCATGATCTTCAACCATCGTGGCCGAGTGAATCCTTCAGAGATTGAATTCAAACTGAAACGTTAAGATTATCGGTTGGGGCCATTCAAGAAGAGCAGTCCCTCGATAAAATTAGATATTGAAGGCCTACTGGCCTCAATGCCATGATACTGACTTTAAGTTATTTAGGACACATATAGTTTGCTGTGAAATTCCAGTATTCTTATATTTGTGGTCGCAATCAATCACCTTGCTTGAATATTTTGGTCTTGAAGATGTTATCATGTGCTTATTTGTGGATCTAGGGCCATTCTTGATTGTGGGATTCCAAATTATGAACATACGTTGACAGATGTAATCTCAAGGTTGTTTTTTTCAATTCTTTTTGGATGTGGTAACCTCAAATTTCTCCATGAGGGAGCGCAAAAGGTGAGAAAGCAAAGTTAGTTTTGCATGTTAGGAGGGCCTTATGCGAATGTGACTTTGATCTGTTTTTCTCTTATGAAGACTTTCATTTCTGGGATGAGAAAGGACGTAAGATGAGGTAAAAACGCATCGCCTAGGAACTTCCAGGAGGCGATATGTAATGGAGATATCGCCTAGGAACTTCCAGGAGGCGATATGTAATGGAGATACTTCTGCTGCTGCTTCCCAATGCGCCACTTTTTAATCCACGATCCCTGTAGGATCCGGATTAACAAAAAAAAAAAAAAAAAAAGAAAGAAAAGAAAGTGATGTTGGATGCGTTATGGAAAAGCACACACCAACATGAAATGGCTCTTGACCAACTAGGAACGGTAAAACTAGATGCTCATCCTGAAAACAAGTTGTAGCTGCCAAAAACTGTTTCGGGTTAGGTATCGAAATGTCTAATACAGCAGCTTCTTTGTGGTGCATCACCGTAGAAGGGGCCAGGGAAGGTGTGGCCAATAAAAGCACGTGTTACTTGAAGCAGTGACCTGAACAAATAAACAAAACCGGCTAAAATCATGACCAGGACCAGGGCACAAAAATTAAATTGTACGAAGATAAAGTATGATATGGGGCCATATCTATTCGGATTAAAGCCTATTTCATTTTTGTGTTAGACCATAAAGTTGAAAGTCATCCTTGTATTGGTTTTGGTCTGTTTTCATCCCTTTGTCTACGGATTTTGGCTTGTTTTCATCCCTCTAAATAGGCCAAAAAGGCGAACACAAGGATGAAAATAAGACAAAATTCACAAATAGAGAGATGAAAATAAGCCGAAATCTAATAGAGGGATGACTTCTAACTTTGAGGTTTAATACAAGGATGAAAAAACACTTTATTCCTATCTATTCTATTCCAGGAAATATCTCCGAGAGATTTCAGTTTGAATGCTTTATCTAAAAACCAAAATGGCAAACTACACTTGCACAGCATTAACAATGGCTTCTACCTTGCAATAAACACATCATGCATGCTTGACTGTAGAACAACGCAACAACATTCTGATTTTCCAGAACAACAGCAACCCCTAATCCGCACGGAAAGATAATACTCCCTCTCGACCAATGTTTACCAATCTGGGGGCTGCCAGCATAGAGTCTGGGTACGCATATATATTTGGAGTTATCAGGAAATTAAAGTTCCACCTTTCACGACTTGCACTGGTCCACCACAACTTATTTCTAAACAACAGCAATTCTACTTCTCGGGTCGTTTTGATCTTCTGGAGCGAGAATTTAAGTTTTACCTTTGATCAAGGAAAACGTTTCAAAGTTTCCTGTCAAGAATTATTCAATAATCTAAAAAAACCAAAAATCCCTTTTATTGCATACAAAAGCATAGTACAGGCAACATGGACTAATTCCGGGAGCATACTTCTAAACCTCCTAAAATTGAAGTCAGTCCATACAAGATCAATAAAACAATGGAAAAACAAAAAGGTAAACCTAAACTGTTAATAAATCAGCTGACACTAAAGCCGAAGTGATCAGGAGAAAAAACCCTCACAAACCTCCAAAAATTGTTAACAGTAAGGCTACAAGGAAACCGCAACAAAGTCATATTATCCTTGCAAGAACAACCAATATACACTAGCATCAGAAAAGCACCAGTAGCCCACTTGCTAAAACCAATTCCTGAATAAGCCGGCCGGCAAAAGAATTAATTTACAACTGCGTGAGGTCTAATGGGTTTTCCATAGACTGTCTAAGTATATACTCCGCCCTCCTCTTCTTCTCATCCCTCTCGTCATCCCGTAGCATCAAATGCCCCGGTCCCCCCCCAGTCTTTCTAGGGAGACTTGCATCCAAAGACTCCCCTAGCAGCTTCTTCCCAGCTTTGAACTTAAAAGCCACAGCAGGCCTCTTCTCAGGAAGCAACGTCCTCTCCACATCTGCATCATCCACAACCCCATCATCCTTTGCTGCTTCGATAGCAGGAGCAAATGCTTCCATCACAGAAACGTGGTTCTTCAGCTTCTCTGGCAATGCAACAACAGAGACATCCTTCTTCCCAGGTTTCAAAGGAGCGGCAAGAAATGGGTTATCGCTCTCCACGACTCCGGCCTCCCTACCATCATTATCACCTACCTGAGACGAGGAAGCCCCTGCAGTGCCATTACTCAACAGCCTCTGCTGCAAACTCAACAAGGCCCTCTCCGCCTTCCTCCTCTGCCTTGCTTGCTCAATCTTCTCTGCGCGAGGATCTGCATCCCTCTCATTCCACACGGGAGTGTGAATATAGGTGTGTGGATCAGGCAATGAAGGCAACCAAGCGGGTACATGCTTCCCCGGGGGCGTTTCGGTCATTCTCTCAAAACTGGGAATCAACCTCGTCTCTCGAATCACCGGAAACCTAGGCACAGGCTGCACAAACGGGATCTCCTCGCTAGAACCCACGAATTGAATAATCTCCTTGATTGTACCGGAATTAGCGAGACAAGTTTCAACCTTTGACGCCCCTACGAATCCTTGCGTCGCAAAGATATCCTCAAAGCCATTAACTATATCAAAAAGATTACATTGGGTTCTACCTGACAAGTTCGCATAGAAACTTGAAGCCTTGCCTAGGTCACGGAGGTACCGGATTGCGACATCGGCGAGGGCATCGAGGGCCGACTCCTTGAACCCGTGAAACCCTACGCTCTCACAAACCTGTGCCACCGCCATCCGCGCCACCGCCCGGCCAAATTCGTCGGCTTTGCTTCTTCCCGATGTGATTTCTGCACCTCCATTGCTCATATTTGAACTCTCATGTCAAAGAAATTACGGTTTATCGGAATCGAACAACCGAACCCAGTACATAACCGGCGAGAGAAAAAGGAGAAATCTTTGAGGCAACCGAAAAGAACCCGGATCAATTGGGTTGTATATGAAACCGGGATGGGGTTTGATTTTGACAAAATGCGGAGAGAGGGAGAGAGTTTGAGTTAGGGTTTTGAGGGTTTTGGGGGAGAACAGGAGTGAATTGGGATTTTGGAGGGAAATTCGGGTGGATTGAAAAATTGCAGGCAGGAGTTTGGGATCCAGAGAGAGAGAGAGAGAGGGAGAGGGAGGGAGGTGATTGAATCGAACGATGGATGAATTGAGAAGTAGATCGCCACCCACACGACTACGATGGGGTTTATTTATTTATATAGAGAGGACGGACAGTGAATTGGTCTTTATACTAAATATTTTATGCCGGTTTTGAGCAAAAGGATTCTTATTCCAACAATATTGCGGGGTTGCTGGATTATTGGGCCTTGCTTCTCTGTCCTGGGTTTTCAAATATTAAATGGGCCAACTACACTGCCATGGTGAAAAAGCTTACTATATGGATTGGGCTGTTCTGTTGTTAGATGGGCTTTTAAGACCAACTTGCTAAGCTCAGCTCATCAGAGGTGCAAACATGTGTCGTTCCTTGGATCCGGGAGTAATACTTGTTTCTTCACTCCTACTAATAAACTAGATGAAAGCCGGAATATTGCTCGGGATTTTCTTCAAATCTCAATCATTGAACTAATTTATATAAGAAGTTATATAAGTAATTTACACATATAAAATTTTTATAAAAATATTGATAAAATTGATAATTTCATACATATATAATCTATTAAAATCATGATAAAAATTTATCTATATAAAAATTAAATTGCATAAGGATTTTTTTTAATAAAGAATCGAAGTTCACAAGCCTAATGATTTTGATACTCAAGATTAAATTTGGCGCAGAAAGTAGTTTTTCATCACAATTGAAAAAATCTGGATACCCAAATTACTTACACATAATCAAAATACATAAAATATAATTAGTAGCTTAGAATAAACTAAATATGACAAACTTCAATCGAGATCCGTATTACAATAAAGTAATATTTTTTTGCTATAATGCTCTTGTTTATGAAATAATGTTGAATTCATGGAGGACATAAGTATTTTCTTCTTCAGATAAACATTTTACCATTGGATAAAAGAAAAAAATTAAAGATTTTGCCACAATTGAATCATGTGACTTTGCAATCTCCTTGGCTTAATAAGATAAATTTATAAAAAAATATGCATTGCATTAGAAAAAAAATTAATTTGTAAAAATAATTGATTCATGAAAGTAACAAGTGGAATATAAAATGAATCTTTAAGTTGAGAATGGAATTTTGATTTTATGATAGTATTTGGGGAAGTGTGCCTTTCTCTTGGGTAAGGATCTAAACGGAAATTTTGATCGAATAGATTAAGTTTTACATCTAATGATCTTTACCAAGATAGTTTTAGTAACCATTTTAAAACAGTAATGAGAAAATAAATATCCACAATAATTTAATCCATGTTTTATAATTTATTCCAAGAAGTTAGCTTGGAAAGGAAGTAAAAAGTGAGGTTTTTATGCGTATGCTTAATTATAAATAATATTTTGCAATCTTTACACCAAAGAGTTCTTTCTTGTGAGCATTTGTAAAGAGGCGAGAACAAATTTCATAGGCCTTTTTTGGGTAAGAAAAAAATCCATAGTTAATTTTGATGTATTTGCACATAAAAACGTAGCAGCTCTATAGTAAAATCTTATTAAAAATCCCGTGGAGTTTGAATTTTGATGTATTTGCCATGGATTGAAAACAAATGGCCTATCAAATAAGACTTGGTTCACTGTAGAATTTCTAACCAAATCAAATGTGGCAATGAGGATAACTATCATAACGCTAAATGCCAAAGTTAATAAGATAATGTGGCTTATAATCGTCCTTTCTTCTTTTCTTTCTTTTTTTTTTTTGCATGAATCAATTGGTAAAACATCACGCTGATTTAACAAATTTTTTTTCCCTCGTAAAATATATATCCACCCAATTATCAGGGAAAAAATGGATTCACTTGCCAAGATGCCCCATTTATATATAGGCGGGTAACATAAAATTGATTGTGGTTGAATATAGAACTTCACATCTTCTTCTTTACAGCTATTGATCTTGCCCTTGCTTGATGGGAGCTCCAAGCAATGAACACGTAATAAAACACTTAATTAAAATGCAAAATAACAAATTAATCATATCTTTCACTAATTTTCCTTTAAATTCAGCGCAGAATTGTAATCAACTTTAAAACAAAGTGAATTGAAGATAACAAACACCTTTAAACAACAAAGTGAATTGAAGAGGAAAGTAGCCAATGTAATAGGGTTAAACAGAGGATCACTCATAATTTACAGACATAAAGAATAAATAGGTATTTTTGTTTCTCTACATCTGGCATCCAAAATAGCATACATGCGCTCGTTTAAATTTGTAGTTTAGCAATAACGGTTTTGAGGACTTGGCACTAAAGTCCTGAAGACCATTGCAACTGGTCTTTGCTCTCGGTCTCTCTTTTTGTTCTTGAAACAAATTTTGTTTAGGCTTTTTATCAAACGGATTATGTGCAAAAGCCGGTTAAAAAATGCTAAACAATGGTCCAAATAAAATAATAATCATATATCAAACCTCCTCACCATAGCAGTGCTTGGACGCAGCTGGATCTCGCTCGATCTTGTCGACAGCGCCTACCTCTTGTTGGATCTCGCATCTCTGGGCATTTCCCAACTGTAACAGCCTGGGTAAAAATTTAGTATTTTTACAGGGACTGTAAAAGTCGTTATACAGTGATTTACTTTTGAAATTAATCTTGGATAATTAATTCAAGGTAAATCGGGCATCGTTTTTCGAAACCGAGATTTTTTCCGCGCTCGGAATTTTTCCGGACCAAAGTTGGTATTTTTCGGGTCTCGGAATCCTAAGAAAAATCAGACCAGAAATAAACTAAGGAGGTGTATCAGTTATTTTCTAGTCCGGACGGTACACGACTTACCTGCATAATTGAGTTGGGCGCCGCCTCTTCCCTGTGTCACATGTGACCTGCTTTATCCTGTGATGCTCGTGCACCCCGTTTTTTCTGCTTGATGAAGCCATCGTCTCCCTGCATGTCATGCACACACCACCATCATTTCTTCTTCTTCCAAACCTAGCAACCTTTTTCCTGCAACCACCTTCTTCACTCTCAAAATCAAACAAAAAAAAAAAGAAAGAAAAAAAAAGAGAGTAGAAACCAGAAAAAATAAAGAGAGAAAAGAAAAAAAAAGAAAAAATAAAGAGAACCGACAACCACGACCAGCCACCGTGACCACCATCACCACCGCGCCACCTCCTCCTTCTTTCTTCTCCTCCCCATCGCGCCGCCGACGAAGCAGGAGCTCGTCAGCCGCCGCGTTGTCTCCTTCCTCCTCTGCCACAAATCGACGCCGCCCACGAACCGCTGCCGTCGCCTCCACCTCGCCCTTGCCGCACATAGCGACCCGACGCCAGCAGTACGCCGCTGCCATGCGCCACCTGCAGTCGATCGCATCGTCCTTCGCCCCTCGTCGCTGCAACCCAGCCGTCGCCGCCCTCTTCCTCGTCGCTTTAGCCACCGGCGACCACAGGACCCGAGCCCCACGACCAGTAGCCATGCCGACGTCGCCTCCGTCCGTGCCTCCTCCTCCCCGACGTGCGCCGCATCGCCTCGACCGTCGCATCGTCCCGCTGCCGTTCCATCGCGCCGCCGCTGCAACTTGCCTAGGTGAGTGATGAGATGAGGATGACCCGGAAGTGGCAGGTCTGACCCGTTGGGTCCGGGTCGCGGGCTGTGATTGTGGGCAGAGTGTGACGATGGGTTGTGGGCTATTCACTTGGGCTCTTTGCCTTGGTCTTGGCCTCAACACCTGGACTTGGGAGTTTTGGGGTTGGGCTTAGTCTTTTGGCCCAGTCCGGATTTAATAAAAAAATAAAATCTGGAAAAAGAGGAATATATATATATATAATAAAATATATAATCCTGGAAAAAAATACAGCTTATATAAATTATATTTTCTGGAAATAATCATTTTGGTATACCTAGTATATGGTTATGTTTTAGAAAATAATTACTTAGACATATTATTTTGGAAAATTAAGATAATTATGTTATGGTTATTTTAATAATAATATGGTAAGTATGAGTTATAGTATTTTAGAATATATATATATATATATATATATATATATATATATATATATATATATATATATATATATATGAAGTATATGAATATGTTTTACTGGAAAAAAATAAAATGATATCACTAACATTATTTTGAGAAAATGTTATTATAATATGAATTTCCTTTGAAAAATTATTATAAGCGTAAATAATTTTAGAAAAGAGGTATATATACTATGAAAATGTTTTGGAAATAAATATGGTATTGTATATTCTGGGGAATATTTCACTAAGTATATATAATAATACCTTTTTGAAAAATAAAATAATAATATTTGGTACTTATATTTTGGCAAGTATAATAATTTTATGGAGATGATGACATATAACCGAGGGGGTTTAATTTACAGTTTATGGCATCATGGCATACCAATTATGTGCATCTTATGTGTGCATTTGTTATTTATTATATAGGAACTGGTATGAACAGTATCCCGAGGAACTGGCTTTGGAACCTGTTGAGGATTCCATAACTGATAATTGGCTAAGGTGAGGATGGATAACCCTTGATATGTGCCTGTAATACTTTGTGTGTTTTGTTGTTTGATTGGACTGTTGAGATGGTCATTGTAGGTTATTTGACTGCTATGGTTATTATTGTTGCTGTTGTTGGACTGTGATATTGGTTCAGTGGATATTGTGTTGTAGTTGATGTTGAACTGTTAATTGTGAACAATTGATGTTATAAAATTGTTGATGGTTGGGTCTGTTGAATAACTTGAGAAAATGAATTTTGGAAATTGTGATGATATATAGTATTGTTGGATAATTGATGATATGGATTTGTTGATGTTGGTTCTGTGTGTGATTCTTTGATATTGTTTTGCTTGATTGAACTGCTGTGTTGGCTGTTGTTGAAACTTTTGATTTTGTGTTGAGATTGATGTTGGACTGTTGATTATGGATAATTGAGAAAAGGATAATGGATATTGGAAATGGAAATTGGAAATGATGATGATTTAATTGTCACGTGGAAAGTAGTGGTACGACTAGATGGTCAGAGGCTAGTTCTGTGGTGGCCATGGTCGGTTTCTTGATTTGGGGATGTTGATCCCAGTTTGGTTTGGATATTGGGATGTTGATCCGGGATTGGTTATGTTATTAGGATGTTGATCCCGGGTATTATTTTGGCCTGGCACCCAGAATAGTTAATAACTAGATACGACCCTAGCTTGTCCAGTGACGGGGCCCGGATATTAAAATTGGAAAAGTTAATGAGTTAGTCGTGTCTTCTGGTTTTGGGTTTGGGATGTCGATTCCTGTGATTTGGTTTTGGAATGGATATGACTTAATTGTCACGTGGTAAGTAGAGGTACGACCGGATGGTTTGGGATTGTTTTGTGGTGGCCATGATCTGGGTTACTTGTGATGGACATGTTGATGCCGGTTTGATTGGGATGTTGATCCCTGAGATTGTTATTGGGATGTTGATCCTTGAGATTTGTTATTGGGATGTTGATCCCGGGTTCTTTTTGATCTGGCACCAGGAACAGGTTGATAACCTGGTACGACCCTAGCTTATCCGTGACGGGGCCCGGAAGATAAAATTGGTAATAATAATAAAATATTCTTTTGGTCTTGGCTCAGTCATGATTTGGTTGATTCTTGAGTTGTCTTTTGCTGGTATTTTCTTCGAAAGTATTATGGTTGCCTGCATATCTCTGTTTATCCTTGGTTGGTGAGCACTTCGGACTCACCCCTCACCTGCGAGCTTTCATCCTGTAGGTTGAGTTATTTGTGGTTCAGGTATGATGCATTACAGACAGGCTGCGGCGTTATCCCTCGGACAGGACTCGGATCCATTAGATTGCATCAGGTTTTGCATATGGTGTCTTGAGATTATAATTGTTTCCGCTGTGCTATAATTTAGGTCCCCGGGTTTGGGTGATGTGTTTTGATGTTGGGCCGAAGGGCCAGATTTCTGATGTTTATTTTGATTACATTGGGCCGGTTTCTCTGTTATATTCATTGATATTATCTTTGGACCGTTGGGCCGTGTCTTGTGATTGTATTTACTGTTGTACAGTTCCGGCACGTGTTTACTGAGGCTGGTAAATACGGGTCGAGGCGTCTCACCAGCAGCATTTTCTTCTCGACCTTCGTCCGCCCTCAGTCTCAGTCAATCACGGGCAGCTTGTCATGGTCGGGTGACGACTTAGCCAGGCTCAGATCTTTAGCTGCAACACCGATCTGTCAAATGGCTGCACCGTACGCTTCTCCTCTGGTATAGGCGTGTGGATGACACGGTAGCAGCAGGCTCAGCTTGGTCTTTACGGCGGCTCAACTCTTTCCTAGTCTAACCAAATCTGTACATTCATCTTCCTCTTCCCTTTGTCCTATCTTTTTTATTTATGCAGAAAATAAGCAGAATGATGTAGGAGGGTTGAAGATAAAAAAAATCCTCTATGAAACTTTATAATTCTCTCTTTGAGTGTCGGCTGAGAGAGAAAGGGAGGATAAGAAGTGGCTGACGAAAAATGAGAGAGGAAGGAAAAAATAAAGAGACCCTAAACCTAAACTTCCAAAAATACCCTCGTTTTGTGTGTTACCAAACTTTGGTACTCCCCGATTGTAATACTGACAAATGGCGCAAAACCTAAACATTCAGTTTTTATATATATGTATAGATTGAGTCTCAGTCAGTATACATCATCATATGTACTTCAATTAAATCATACTCTTGCTTAAACATAAGGTGTTAGTAGAAGAAAGATTCTTTGCTCAAATAATTATTTATTCCCAAGCAGTTCTAAAGTGTTATGATCCAGCTGTGAACACCCAAATTTGACCCATAAAAATTCTATTAAATTAGGCTTTAGACATGTTTGAACCATAAGGTTAGCAAGAAGAGTTAGTCTTGGGTTGAAGTGTGGATGAAGTTTATTTTTAGTAGAATTCATGCATTATAGTAATTGAGGCCTTTACGTGCTTAGACCCTAGGATTAATAAGATGATTTAATCACAGGATAAAAACATGATAAGGATTAAATTGCTAAAAATACATTTTAATTCATTAGCTTGGGCTTGTTTGTTTATTCTTTAAACCCAATTATATTGAGATGATTTATTCTTGGGATAAAGATAAATGTAAGGGTCCAAACTAATGAAATATGGACTTTTTCTAGAGTTGCATAACCCATTAACACCTTGCTTGTATACAAATTTAACCCTAATTTTCATAGAAAATCAGAGTTAAATCATTCCTTAATAGTAAGAGTGATTTTGGTATGATTTTAGCTTAAAATGGGGAATGAATGTGTAATCAATCAACTAGGAGATGATTGAGAGGAGTAATAATCAAGAAAGCAGAGGATTCTGGGCAGTTTAAGGGTTAATTACGCGGTAGGATTAATCAGGGAGAAATTATGGGAGAATCGAGATCGAAAAAGGAAAGAACGGGTGTAACACGCAGGCGCGGGTGAGGGCGGTCATCTCTGGGTGACCGCCCGGCCTGGCTGTCATCCTTTGGATGACCGCCGGCCATGGCGGTCATATACACCCAGAGCGCATTTTCCCCCCCGATTTCGCTCCTAATTTGATTCTACTCGGTTTTAGCCTAGATTTTTTGCCATTACCTTGATCATTAAGCTGGTCCACGCCCCTAGGCTACCCAGAACACTATAAATAGGACCCCCCTCTCACATTTCAGAGGACACACATTCTATTACACACACTCTCTTCATAAGCTTTGGAGCTTGGACAAACTCTACTTCTCCAAGCTTGAGAAATAGTTCTATAGGCAAAATTCTGGTGGAATTTCGTGGGGAATACCAACCATTGAAGGCAGCAAGAGGTAGATCAAGAAGAACTCCAAGATTGAGTTAAGGAGTGGGAGGAAATTGTGTGGAAGACACAACCCAAACCATAGAGGAGGACTACAAGAGGTAATCCTAATCCCTTTTTGCTTGACTGATTGCTTCTGAGATGTTGATGTTTATGACGATGTGACTATTGTGATGCCATGTCAAGAACTACGTGGGCTTTGAACCCGGTCGCCGGGGTACGTAGGTGGTTTCTAGTGGTGGAAACTCAAGCCCAATCTTCTTCTTCTCCCCTTTCTTTTTAGTTTTAGTTATTATATGTTTCGTTGTTCACACTTGCACACTTGCATAAGGCATACAAAATCTTTCAATTGCACAAGGTTTCGCCCCAACATGGATGGGTGCCTAACACCTTCCCATCCATGACGAATCCCCGGGTCCAGCATCTTTGGTTCGCTATCTAGTTGCCTAAACGGAGTCATATGAAGGTTTTTCCCGAGTTTTGTCCTTTAATAAAACTTGGGTGGTGACTCCAAAGATGTTGGATGACGGTTATGAAGAAGGTGTAAGGAATAGGTGAGTAGGCCCAAGTGATTTTGGGTCGGGTATTCACAGTTGGCGACTCCACTGGGGACTTAGAGGGTTCAAGAAACCTTGTGCAATCGTTAGATTTTTGTATGTCTTTTTATGTGTCATCATAAGTGCCTTGCATTCATGATAAATGTTGTGAAGCCCTTACCGTAAGAGGGCCAGGGGATCCAAGTCCACTACAATGCTTTCCTTAAGCGATAGTGGCTTGTGTGAACCGGTTTCTCGCTGCTCAAGCAATGATAGGGATTAGCGGGCCCTGGACCTTACGCGATATCCTTTATCACATGTGAGTAGGCCAAACCATTCCTTAGCGACAGTCTTTTAGCCCCCAACCAGCTGTATACCTCGGGCATCTCATGCATAATGAATCAATAAGTGTTAAGTGCATTCGAGTGGTGGTTATTGTAAATTCAAGTAAATGTGAATTGAGTGCCCCTTTCATCCCCACATACCCGAAAAAAGACCTTCAGTAAAAAAAAAAAACCTCTTGGATACCGAGAACCCTCACGCTTTTCCACCCCTTTCAAATCTAGAGCAACATGAGTAAAGAAGACGTCCCTAAGATGGCCGCGGCTTTAGAATCCCTGCTGGAAAATCTAATAGTGAGAAAAGCATTGATGGCACTCAAACAAGAAGGGACTGGGTCCCCCGGGAGTATTGGGGGACAAGCTTTAAAGTGTGACGATGGGAGAGGCAGCAGGATGGCTCAAGACAGTGGCATGAAGACAGAAAGATCCAAGGGAGAAGAAGAGGGACTTCAAAGGTTGGAAGATTTGTTGAAGACTATAAAGAGACGAGAAGGTGGTCGGAATTTGGACCACTTGTCCTTGTTCCCTGAAGCCTGATTGCTTGAGGAATTCAAGATGCCGGACATTGATAAATCCAACAGATCATGGCTTGGAGCATTCATTCCTCTTCCTATGCCTTTGGGAGAGCCGCTCAAGGAAAACATGAAAGAGGACCTACTGCAGCCCTTAGTATCAAAATTTGACTTGTCACTTGGGGGAAGTCTTGACAAGTTCTATGGATTTCGTCGAGTGATTCCACTAATGTATACCTTCTTCCTTGCCATGAGATCCGAAGTTTGGTAGAACGAGAAACGATCATTTTACCCCGCCAAGATCGGAGTAGAAAGATTATTTCTACAAGATGGGTTGAAAGGGAAGATTGTTTCGTGATCGATATTGATCTAAAAGCCAGAGAAGGAGGGTTTGCACGAAGGGTCACCTATGACATCAAGCATGCAGGCAGAAATTGGGAATGGCAGAAACCACGTGTTATCTTCGAGACCGACAAGGAAACGACTGGCGAGGGTTCTCCTGTGACAATTGACTCTGAAAGTGAATCCAAAACGGACAGCGAACTAGAAGACGTAGCCGTTGGACTAGACAATAACCCCATTAGCCTTAGTTTTTCTTGCTCCGAAACCATGGAAAATGATGATGTAATCATATCCCGTAGTAATGAAATGAGGCACTCTTTTGCTTACTTGGATGCTTTCTGTGATAATATTTATTGCATGAGTGATGTATGTGAATGTAATGAGATGAATGGACTCTCGGATTCAATTGAAATCAACCTGGGGACTGAAGCTAACCCAAAGATCACAAGGATTGGCGCGGCTCTCGAAAGTTCTCTCCAAGAAGATTTGGCAGTTCTATCAAAGAATATGTGGATGTGTTTGCAAGGTCTTATGAAGACATGCCGGGAATCGACCCAACCATTGCTCAGCATCCGATTCCTCTCTTCCCTAATGCTCGGCCCGTAAAGCAAAAAGCTCGCCGTCTTCAGCCACAATGGGCCTTGAAAGTAAAAGAGGAAGTAGAAAAGCAGATTAAGGCTGGATTTTTGAAAGTGATTGAATACCCTGAATGGTTAGCTAATATTGTTCCAGTTCCGAAGAAAGATGGAAAAAGTACGAATGTGTGTGGACTACCGGGATTTAAACAAAGCCTGTTCAAAAGACGAATTTCCCTTGCCTCATATCGATCTTTTGGTGGATGCCACAGCAGGACTTGCATTATTGTCCTTCATGGATGGATTTTTAGAGTATAATCAGGTAAAGATGGCACCGGAAGATAAACACAAGACATCATTCCGAACTGAATGGGGGACGTTCTGTTATAAAGTAATGCCCTTTGGTCTAATCAATACCGGAGCCACATATCAGAGAATGGCTACTACTCTTTTGCACGATATGATGCACAAGGAAGTGGAAGTCTATGTTGATAACATGATTGTGAAGTCAGAAACTCGAGAGTCCCATGTGGTCAGCTTGAGAAAATTCTTCGAGAGATGTCGGGAATTTGGCATGAGAATTAATCCTCAGAAATGCATTTTCGGCGTCCAGGCAGGAAAGTTGCTAGGCTTCATGGTAAGTGAACGAGGCATTCAAGTAGATCCCATCAAGATCAAAGCCATTCAAGAAATGCCAGTTCCGAAGAATGAGAAGGAGGTTTGAAGTTTCCTGGGAAGGGTTCAGTATCTCAGCCGCTTCATTGCCCAGCTTGCTAGCATTTGTGCGCCCATCCATCGGTTACTCAAGAAAGGAATTCCTGTAAGATGGGATGACAGAAGTCAGGATGCCTTCGAACAAATTAAGAGATATTTGTCCAATCCTCCGGTGCTCCAGCCTCCTAGGCAGGGGAAGCCATTGCTATTATATTTGACTATCACAAAAGAAGCCATGGGTGCCATGTTGGCTCAGTACTTGCCAGATTCCCGCAATGAGACTGCCGTATACTATTTGAGCAAGAAATTCAATGAGCATGATTTGAATTACAATCTGGTAGAAAAGACTTGTGTGGCTTTAACCTGGGCTTGCCAGAAACTTCGGCACTACTTTATCTCTTTCAAAGTCTTGCTTATCTCCCGAATGGATCCCATCAAATACTTAATGGAGAAGCCGGTACCAAGTAATTGCACAAGCAGATGGGTGGCAATCCTATCACAATTTGATATCCGGTTCGCATCTCAAAAAGCCATTAAAGGAGGAGCTATAGTTGATTTTCTAGCTTCACAACCGGTGGGCGGAGATGAGAGGTTTGAGCCACAGTTCCCTGATGAAGAGGTGATGAACTTGGAAGCACCGACATGGGAGATGAATTTTGATGGGGCAGCTAATGCTCGAGGTTTTGGGACGAGAGTAATCCTTATATCTCCTGATGGGGTAACATATCTAATCTCTTGCAAGTTGGAATTTGAAGCCACTAACAATGTAACCGAGTATGAAGCATGTACCATTGGTTTGGAGTTGGCATTGAATATGGGGATAAGGAAAATTAGAGTACTTGGGGATTTAGCTTTGGTGGTATTTCAAGTCAAGGGAGAATGGAGGATCAAAGAAGAAAGACTAATACCTTACCACGAACATTTAAAGACGTTAGCATCCAGGTTCGAAGAAATTGACTTCTAATACGTACCTAGGAGGGAGAATCAATTTGCTAATGCTCTGGCCACACTTTCCTCGATGATGGGAATGCCAAACAACGCTATCATCTTACCTTTAATGGTCCAAAAGAGGGGTCGGCCTTCCTTTAGCCAGAACAAGGGAACAAATGAACCTTGGTTCCAAGATTTTTTGAAAGATTTGCCTTCCGACGAAGCTTCCGTCATAGCTATCACCACCGTAGAGCTTGATCAACCATCACATAGCCAAATTGTGGACGACGATGAGGATCATTGTATAAAGACATCCTGGGATACCTTAAGTACGGGACGTTCCCTGAGGGTACTACAAAAATTGAGAAGAAGACTCTAAGAAGACTGGCCGGGGGGTATGTTGTGTGTGAAGGGAGCCTTTATAAACGGCTCGCAACAGGGATCCATCTATTATGTGTGGGTATGAGAGAGGCGGAGAAGATTATGAGGAAAGTTCACGGGGAAGGTGAAGGCCCCCATATGGGAGGCGATATGTTAGCTCGGAAGATATTGCGATTGGGATACTTTTGGTCGACCATGGAGGCTGAATGTGCCAAGTTTGTGAGGTGTTGTCATACATGCCAGTTCCACGGGAAGCTACAGTCCAGACCACCATCACCATTGACACCTATGTCGTCACCTTGATCGTTCTCCGTATGGGGTATCGATGTCATTGGGAAGATAACCGTAAAGGCGGCAAATGGACACGAGTACATATTAGTTGCCATTGATTATTTTACCAAGTGGGTAGAGGCAGAGTCTTATGCTAAGTTGACATCTAAGAAGGTGGCCAAGTTCATCCTAAACAACATCATCCATCGTTATGGTATCCCGAATGAGCTAATATCGGATAATGGTCCACACTTCAAAGCCAATGTGGAAAAGTTGTGCCAGGATTACGGTATCAAGCATCGCAGGTCGTCGCCTTATCGACCCCAGGCTAATGGTGCAGTGGAGGCTGCCAACAAAAATGTGAAGGTTATCTTGGGAAAGATGATATCTACGCACAAGGAATGGTCAGAAAAATTGCCACTGGTACTCTGGGGTTACCGGACTTCTATCAGATCCTCGACGGGTGCAACCCCATATTCCCTAGTGTATGGCATGGAAGCTGTGTTACCAATAGAACTGGAAGCGCATTCTTTAAGAGTGGCTCGGGAGAGTGAGCTTCCTGAGGCAGAATGGGTACAAGAAAGACTTGATCGGTTAGCGTTACTTGATGAAAGACGATTATCGGCCTTATACCATGTGCAAAGGTACCAAAGGAGAATAGCTTGATCTTTCAATAAGTGAGTTCAAGAGAAAGGATTGAAGAAAGGAGATATGGTGTTGAAGGAAGTAAGACAACCCATACATGACCCTAGGGGCAAATTTAAGGCTAAATGGATTGGGCCTTACATCATCAAAGAAATCATGTCAAGAGGTGCAACGATGATTAAAGACTAGGATGGGAATGAGTTTCGAGAGCCAGTTAATCTGGACCAGTTGAAGAAATACTATATATAGACCCGATTTCCTGTGCTCAGGAAAAGAAAGAAAAATAAGATGAGCCATGGATTTGTAATAAGCTTAATTTGGGGTCCGGTCCGTTTTTATTAATAAAAGTTTAAAGGTTGACAAGAAAGAAAAAGGGAGTTCATTCACTCGTTTATTTTGCATGCATTACACATGTCATAAAATTTATCCTAGCAAAACACCCAATATGCTTAAGCTTCCTCTTCATTATCACTGGGGGATTCAGGCTCTGAGCAGATATTTGATCCTAAGAATCGGTTCTTATAACCTAAAAGGATCCATTCAGAATAACCCACGCAATTCTTCAACCATTGTTGATACCCCTAGGAAGAATAAGGGGTCTTCGGATTGAGAACTTCAACCCTTATGGGCTGACTCCAATATCCGTGCATGAGCTTTATGGTCCGGTTGTCCATTAACATGTCGAGAGGAGAACATGAAGGCGGAGGAGTAAATTGAGCATGGCCAAACTGTCTAGCTATCCTACCCGGATAATATTGAGTAGAACGATAAACCCCTGGGAGAACCACCACCTTTTGACCAGGCAAGCGAAAGACGAATTCTTGTATGTGAAACCAAGGGCAATACCACAAGATTTGGCTGTCAGCCATATTCTTCATAAAAAGCACCCAGTCTTTGGTAGAGGGAATAAGAACGACGAGGTTTCGCTCATGATAATCCACGGGGGTATACCAACCAGACTTTGGGGGGACGATTAACTGGAGATGGTCGTATAACCACATCTGAAAGAGAAACAAGTCCGCAAGTTTTACACAAAATTGAGGGAGAATGAACGCAACCTTAAAAGTCAAAAGAGATTGAGGATGATACTTGGAGAAGGAAGGGAGAACCAGTCAAAGGTTTGCCAGAATAAGAAGCCAGAGTATCCAAGCAAATAAGAGTCTTGCCCATGACGGAGGGTACCACATTGCAGCCGTTAAAGAGCTTAGCCACCAAGGCGTCAACACTAAGGGGGCACGCACCGGAACGGGTGACTAACAAGAATTCGCTTACCATTACCAAAGCTAGGGCATGGTCATGTTTGCTTTTCCAAGAAGGGCCGCATTCTAGATATCTGCACAATGCAGTACTAATAAAGTATTGATCAACTATGGGGGACAAGTTCATGAATTCCCCTTTGCCCAGCAAGTATTTCAGTTGGTTGCCATCAAGGGATAGAAAGGAACAAACGTCCAGCTCAGCTATCACAGTAGGAGAGATCATGGCAATGTCCTCCCCTACTTGGACCTCCAGAAGTGCACCGAATTCATCTACCGTAGGACAAAGTTCTGCCATGGAGGGACCAAAGCGGAACACGTGATGATCGCGATCCCAGAACATAGCAGCAGCACGAATTAAGCCCTCATCAATCTTCACGTTGGACAAGTTGAACAAAGCACATAGTCCAGCTGGTTTGAGGTCAAAACAACGCATTTGGGAGATGCTTTCCATCCATTGGAACACCTTGGCACGAAAATCTTCACTCATATTTGCGTTAGATGTGCTTGAGATGTGTTCTGACAAGTTGTGAAGAGTCCTGGGTACCTAAGGTTTTATTTATAATGAGTTGAGGTGTAACGCCCCAGTTTTTTGTTTTTGATTTATAAAATTTCAGATTTCGGTAATGGAAATAAAATTAATTTATTTTCCATTGGATTTATTAACTATAAGTGGTATTATGTCGCTTTTGAGCTTTGTCGGACCTAAAACGCGTTTCGGGATGAAACACAAGTGTCGAACCTCAAAAGGGGTAGATTTTGAGGTCTAAAACCACCGATAAATCTCGAGTGGCCGCTAGCTACCTGAGGGTGCACTCAGACACACCTAACTGGTGCAAGTCTTCCAGGGGTGCACCTACATTCCCTGGGATACCATGCTAAACAGCATAAAGTGACCCGAGGGTACCCAACCCTCCCTCGGGGCTACCAGCCGACTCCACAGTAGAATTAATATTTTATTCTTAATTACACTTTTACATTTCTGTTGAAATACATTATGTTTTCCAGGGATGTGTGAATTCTATGTGTTTTGTTTCATCCGGGCCTTCGGCCCATAACCACACACCATCACCAAAACATAATACATGTTATTTTCAATAACGATTCCTCATATAGAAATTAGGCATGTGCGAACAATCAGGTATACAATTCCAATCCGCATGTAGCAAACAAGGCAAGTAAACAAACAAACCACACCAACATGCATTCACAAAACATATATATAAAGACTTGTAATGTCACCTAAAAAAAAATGCAGATTATGACGTCTCCCCGATCTGAGTCTACAGTCCCCGAGGTATCTTCCGTGCCTGAATACCGGTACATAATATAATCACTAAACCAATTTTCTTTTTTAGAAGTAAAAACGTGTATGCATGCTAAAGGTATGCTCCAATCGAGTAACTCCCGACCCTAACTATCCGATTAAAATTTCCGGCCTAAGCCCAAAAGAATGTTTTCTCCTCAATAACTCCAAAGAAAAGGAATCTAAGGTTTACCGGTCTAAGTCCATAAACAATTCTCGGGCCTAAAGTCCACTAAATCCTTAATCACGAATTCCGGGCCGAGGCCCACTTTCCTAAATTCATATTAACCGATTATGAAATTGGGCTTCGATTTCGTTCCTTTAAGTCAGTAAATTTAATCATCCGTGATTAGGCCTTAAGTCCATATCTTTAAGTCCATATAAAACAGTCTAAACTTCAAAATGAGATTTTTGGGCCTGGGCTCGGTTTTTCCTAAAAATCGTTCTAAGGTTGCTCCCGAGCCCAAGAGTTGATCGGCCTACGATTCTATTCGTGTCGGTAAATCCTTCCGGCCACACACTCTAACTCTCCGCTCCCGGTAAACCACAATTCACTTGATATATATATATATATATATATATAAGTATGTATTTCGATAAATAATTCAAAATTTATGTACAAGGCATAACCGAGACAAAACATAGGTAATTACCGTCTAACAGTCGTAAAACGAGAAGTATATTCCGCTGGACAGAACCCGAGCCTTCGCCGAAAAATTCCCGAGCCTCGCCGGATTCCGGTCAACTCGCCGGAGAACTTCCACAATGTCGCCGGAAGCAACCACCACGCACTGCCACCATCCATACAAACACTCGATTCAATCAATCCCAAAACCATAATTCAGACGCATACACAGAATTCTAATTCATCTTGTCCACCTTCACAGGAGCATCAATAATTTATTGGAGAGGGAAAAGGAATTGGGTAACTGGAGCTTACCCGGAAATACTGCCCACTTCCGAGCCTAGGATTCGAGTATGGCAGCAAATCCAAGCCTCCAAACCCGAGCACGCACCACCACTGCAACCATCATCACCATGACCAGAACAACCTGCAACGCTGACCACCATTACACCAAGACGCAGCCACCACCACCAACCACCCAATCGACACCCATGATGGCCCACACACCGACCTCGTCGACCAGCTCACGCAGAAACCACCACCACCTCGGCAGCAGACCACCTGTCTGAACACCGTCCACACGTCGCCGACCATCATACAAGACCAGAAACGACAACCCAAAACCCATGGGTTAGTCTCAATCAACACCACTAACAGTGACCGAGGAGGGAAAGGGAAGGACGAAGGAGAAAGAAGGAGAATCGGGTCTCACCCGATGGAAGATGAAGACGGAAGCAGGGTCGCCCACTGGCCCTCGAGATGGCGGCAGATCCCCGATGCCTCTCCCTGCCCCCAATCGCCCCTAGAAGATGATGTATGGCGACGGCAGCGACGTCCCATCACTCAATGGTTCAACGGCGGCAACCGCTTGAGGATAAGAGGAGTGGTGGCCCTTCATCGGCGAGAGAAAGAAGGCAGGAGGAGGTGGTTTTGGTACCCAAATCGCAAGAGAAGAAGGGAAGAGCTAACAATGGAAAAGAGGGAGCAGGCGTGGGGTTGATGACCGTTGCAACGTGATTGAGGGGAGGTAATGGGAGACAGAGTCGTTGTGGGGGACATGGCCGTTGGAGGCTGCAGCGGAAAAGAGAGAAACGGGAAAGAAAGAAAAGGAGAAGAAAAAGAAAAGAGGAAGAAAAGAGAAGAAGAGGGCGCCTGGACTTGACCTAGCTGGCCGAACGACATGTCGTTTGGCTCGGCTTGGTCAACCCGCCCAGGTTGACCCTTCCCTAACGTTTTTTTTTTCAAAACCTAAAACGACGTAGTTTAAACCAAATCTACGATAAACCTTGTGTTTCATCCCGAAACGCGTTTTAGGTCCGACAAAGCTCAAAAGCGACATAATACCACTTATAGTTAATAAATCCAATGGAAAATAAATTAATTTTATTTCCATTACCGAAATCTGAAATTTTATAAATCAAAAACGAAAAACCGGGGCGTTAGCTAGTTTGTGAAGGTGCTCTTTGAGGGGGATAAAAAGCATCACGTCTCGAGTTCGAATCCCTAGTACTGCAGCATGGTAAAGGATTTAATCGGGCGGAGGGAGTGATGTATCAATACCTGAATATGGTAGGGTCCCTCGGGGAGAGGGCCTTCACATGAGGTCTGTGGAATTCGCAGAAACCCTAAAGCCCAAACCCAAAAACCAAAAAGGAAAAAAAAGAGAGAGGCCTAGGAGCTACGACCGCCGGCGCGGGCGGTCATGACGAGAAGACCGCCACATCTGGCGGGTGTTAGTAATATGCCCAAAAGCCAATCATGGATGTTTATTTATAGTCATGTACATACACTTTAAGGTTATTCCAATAAGTATCGTTTATGAGATAAACGCTTGCACATACTTTTAACCCTAGGATATTTCATATTCTTAAATGTCCCTAGTCGATTATTATTATGGATGGGTTGTAATAATAAATCAAGACTAGCGTATGTTGAGAATTTAGATGTGATATGAATTCTACATACGGGTACAAGTTGGAGAACTTGTGGACTGGACCGACCCACATAAGAACACTACATAGAACGTTATATGTATGCATTAGTGGAGACACATTATGTAGTGACATAATGGGTGTGTTGGATGGGCCAATGTGTTTCCCACCATGTCCATTAACTTAATGCATTATGTGAGAGGGGCTGGATGCTTTTGATCAGATCACTTGCTGCCTCTTTCTCAGTTTTCTTCTCTGAGTTTTTAGAGCAAAAAAACGTTATACACACAAACCTCTCAACCTCTCTTCTTCTTTGTGAAAGAAGCAAGAGCTTAAGCACTCCAAAACACCCCAAACACACACTAGCTCCTACCTTTGTTGCTAGCACATCAAGTGGGAGTGCTCGAGGCTTGATTCGTGCGATGATTCGAAGCCGATCACGGTTCGTGTGGATACCGTAGAGGAGCAGGTCTTCTTCTTGCTCTAACTGATTCGTTTCAGCCTTCGTCTTGGTCTAGATGATTCGTTCCAGCAGTTGGGTGAAAGACCTCAACCGAACAAGGTATGAAATTTTGTTATACAGTTTATATGCTTCACATGTGGTTCTTGGCTAAGTTTCCTTTGCTTCCGCTGCATCTTTTGCTTGTATATGATTGTCATATAGCCTAGGGAAACTTACAGTGGTAGCGGAGCCTTCTTGTGAAGCTCTAAACCGTATAAGTGATGCATATGTGATATGATCATCCTAGCATGTGTAGGAATCATTTTGTGTATGTGATATGCCAAATGATTTTGAACATGATGTCTTTGTGTTTTGTCAAATGATATGTTGGTATATGTGATTTGCCATGCAAGTATATGCATATATTTGATGTGTTTTGAGTAAATATACATGATATGTTTTATGTGATAGAGCATGATCATGTCATATTGTATTCAATTGTGTACATGTGATGTATATGTTGTTAAGGTTGATTTGTCAAAAATGTTTTGACAACAAGAACTTGATTGGTATGAGATATCAATCAAGATATTTTGGCGGTAGATCGAAGAGTTCGACTAAGAAAAACTGAGTGTCGGTTTGTGTTTCGAACGATTGTCGTTCAAGCAATGTTTGGCCATAACATCGATGTTGGTGTGAACAGCATCGATGTTGGCATGAAGATTGGCCTTGGCCGAATCTCCAAAACATCGATGTTGTGTGACCAACATCGATGTTCTCATGCAAAGGACTCATCAACATCGATGTTTAAAGGTAAACATCGATGTTATTTGAGCTCGGCCAAATTGGTTTGAGTTCCAGACCTCCAACAACATCGATGTTGTGTGTCAACATCGATGTTCTTGAGTTCCAGAACCCAAACATCGATGTTTAAATGTTAAACATCGATGTTATAATGCTACTTCCAAGATATTGAACTTTCAAGTACTCAAACTGATACGACAACACACCTAGCCGGACCTAGAAGCACCTTCGTATCTAAAGTTGTCCCGATCTCAAATCATAACCAATCGTGCACTGTTCTTGCGCTGATGCCCTTCACCTCCTAACAATCCGTGTTAGGCAACAGATGGACGCGAAAGCCCCTCCACCTCCTAAACTCTCGGTGCTAGACAACAAAGAAACAAAGCACAAAGGATAAAACAAACAAAGAGACTCCTCTCTTTGGGCCGAGATTATTCAAGTTTAACTGAACTTTTTATT
>JAKUCV010000671.1:5189-20512 GCA_028386065.3 Turnera subulata
GGTCAACCCGGCCCGTGACCCATATCCGGGTCATCTCCTCCCTCACCTCAAGCACGGCGGCGGTGCAGATTGGGACGGCTGACAGGCGGCGGCGCGCGAGGTAGGGCGTGGCTCCGATGCATAGACGAGCGACAGAGTCAGGTGCTGGTGTGGAGGCGGCGTCGTCGGGCCGCGACCGGTGCTGCTGGATCCATCTCGGTGGCTGCAGGTGGTCGGCAGTACGAGGAGACGATGAGCATGGCGGCTGTGTGTGGCGGTGTCTGCCAACAGCAGCAGCAAGAGCAGAGGAGGACGGCGGCAGGAAGTGGGTCGCGTCCGGTCGGCTCCTTCGCGAAGGTGGAGGTGTGGCAGTGGTCGTTCCCGGTGGTCACAGCGGCGGTGACGGCCCTTCTCCTTTTTCTCTTTTTTTTTTCTTCCATTTCTTTTTTTTTTCTTATTCTTCCTCCCCGATTTCTTTTTTCCTTTCCTTCTCTATTTTTTTCCTTTTCTCTTCATTTTTCTTTTCTCTCCTCTCTTTTTCTTTTCTCCCTTTTCTCTTCTCTCTTTTCTTTTTTTTTTCTTCTCTTCCTCCATCTTCACCGGTTTTAATCACTTTTTTTCTTACTATTCCACTTGTGAATCAATAATGAAATTCGTCCGCATTACGGGCGAGTCCGATCCGGACCAGAAAATAACAGATACCTCCTTAGTTATTTTCCGGTGTGATTTTCCGAGAAATTCCGAAACCCGAAAAATACCAACCTAGTTCCGAAAAATTCACGGGAAAATCACGAGCGCGGGAAAACTCTCGGATTCGAAAAACGACTCCCGATTTACCTTGAACTAATTACCCAAGATTAATTCAACAGTAAATCACGGTAAAACAATTTCTACAGTCCCGGTAAAAATCAAAAATTTTACCCGGGCTGTTACATGTTGAACCTTGGAGACCCCAGTTTAATCCAGTCTTGCATAAAGTATCAACAATTGTGGCTTGGATCCAAATACCAACGCTCTCTTGTGAGTATTATGATCGTGGAATCCTGCGAGCGGTGTGTAACGAAATCGACAAGCTGGTTCGGCTCGACCATAATACTGAAGAAGCAATCAGGGGTCATTATGCACGAGTTGTAGTGGAATTGGATCTCTCTAAACCCCTACAATCTCAAGTTCTTGTTGATGAACAATGGTATTTTATCTCCTAAGAAAGTATCCCTCAAATCTGTTTTGAATGTGGTCTTGTAGGTCATCTCATGGCAGCTTGTCCCTCCCGGAATCCGGGATGCTCAGCACAAGGCAATCAAGATAGTGCTAAGGCAATGCAAGTCAATGTACCCAGTGAACATGGCGCACAAAATTCTACTGCCTCTATGAATCCACTGCCTTCTGTCCAACCTCCGCGCGAGGAATGGATGATAGCTGGTCGCCGACGGAGGCCGGCGCACGCCGGTGGTGGTCAGACGTCTAAGGCAACTGTTCCAGGCAAGGAAAGTATCAATTCCAATCAATCGGGATCCCACTTTGACATCCTCACTGATTATGTTACCGTTGATCGCCCCTCCAACCAAGCAATAGGGAAAGAGGTAATTAATGCTGAGGTTCAAAAGGTAAGTGCCTCCAATCAAGCGAAACAGACGAAGGTAACCAATAACAATCCACAAGTCAAAATCGCCAGCCCGAATCCACATGATATGGGTGCAGCTCCATCACCGGTGAACTCAGTATCCAACACCAACCAAATCCCAACAATTAATGACAATTATCTTCCTCAATCTGGGGGTCAAGTACCTCACCTGAAACTTACTACAACTGCCACTGATACCGCCAGAACCACCTTGGGTGTTCCAGTAACTACCACCAAAAAGAAGAGTCATGTTTCTACCCAGCCCACATCAGTAACCAACAAGTTTCCAACCTGGTCTAAAATACCCCTGACTACACACGATACCCCTTAAGACCCTAAAATGCACCATTCAAGTTCCATGCAAATGCATGCACCCACGTACACTGGCAAAATTGCCCATGGTCCCCAAAAGGTTCACAAGGACAAACCATACTCTCGACGTCTGGCCTCTACTCGAAATTTCTCCACTACCCCTATATTGCCTTCATATGCCACATCACCCACTAGTACTGGAAACAGTTCAATTACCCACCCTCCCCCCTACCCGCCATCTCAAATAGTGCACAGCCATTGAAAATTTCTTTTGATACTATAATTCTTGGCCATAGTGATCCTACTGATATTACTATGACGGAAGATGATGGCCTACCTGACAAAGCCCCATCTGCAAACTCGGTAAAGGAGAATGTGCCTGCTTCCGAGCTGGTTAAACCTGATACACTAGTGGCACCTGCAGGTCAAATGCAGGAGTCGCCGATTTCTTCTGTCTAAACCCGGCCTTCCAGGTATCCAACTCCTATTCATATTTTTATGGATTTACACAAAACTATTGTTTGGAACTGTCAAGGTGCAGGTAGCAAGAAATTTCAGAGAGCTACGCGGGAACTAGTTCAAACTCATCGGCCCTGTATACTTGTGCTTGTCGAAACTTGGGTGGACTTTGCACGAGTGGAAGGGTTTTTTCTATCGCTGGGTTTTTACCAGAATCTAATCATGAATCCGGTGGGCTATTCCGGGGGTATTTGGATTGTGTGGAAATCAGTGTTAGTGGACCTGCAGCCGCGTGTTTACACTCGTCAGTATATTCATACTGAGGTCTCTTCTAGCTTGGGACAGAAGTGGCTTTTCACGGCTGTCTATGCAAGCCCTACCGCATCGCTCCGGGACACTCTTTGGAGGGATTTACATCTCTTAGCAACAAATACTCAAGACTCATGGTTATTGGCAGGTGACTTCAATGTTATTGCCTATACCACTGAGTGAGATAGTAGAGATATCTCCAGCATCCAAGTATGTAAAAAATTTATAAACTTCATCCAGCAAGCAAACTTAGTGGACTTGGGTTTCATTGGTTCTCCCTTTACTTGGGAGAGGGGCACAGTTCGAAAACGACTTGACTGTGGCTTGTCTAATACTGCTTGGAGACTCCTATTTCCTGATGCCACTGTCCACCATCTTATTTGTTCAAAATCTGACCATTCACCATTATTGTTTAGCCTGTAAAACCAGTCATCTATCACGGACTCACGTCCCTTCCGATTCTAGTTGGCATGGGCTACACATGAGGATTTCCCGAATATTGTGGCTGCTGGGTGGAACCGTGACTGTCCGTTAGCTAACCATACAAAGCAGCTGGCAGATACCCTATCGTCATGGAACAGGAGAGTTTTTGGGAATGTGTTTAAAAAGAAGCAGCAACTCATGAAGCGGCTGGAGGGTATTTGAAAGGCAAAAGATGCAAAAAATGTGGCCCTTCCCTCCGCAGAATTGAGAAGCAACTTAAACAGGAGCTTGATCAGGTCCTTATCCAGGAAGAGCTCATCTGGTTCCAAAAATCCCGAAGTAAATGGATCCTCGGTGGTGATCGAAATACTAAGTTTTTTCATGCAACTACTATCACTAGGCGGCAACGGAATAAAATCTTAGGTCTAAAACTTGATCAGGATTGGTGCTTTGACCCACCAATTCTCCAAGTTGCGGCAGTGGGCTTCTACCAAAGATTATTCTCTCTTGACTCGCAATCAGTCCCTGGGTATCATGTTCGGGGGCACTTTCCGCGAGTTAATGCAACATCCCTGTCCTCTCTTAGTTAGTGGGCCGAAGAAAAGGAAATTAGGGGAGCTTTATTTGATATGGGGCCTCACAAAGCCCTTGGCATAGACGGATTTCCAACTGCTTTCTTCCAGCAAAATTGGGACATTGTCAAAGAAGAGCTCTGCAAGTTCGTCAATGATGCTTTGAGGACTGGCAACTTTTGATTGCTCCTTAAATAAAACGCTCCTGGTTTTGATCCCTCAACTCTCTAATCCTGATTTTTTTACGCATTTTAGGCCCATCTCATTTTGCAATGTTACTTATAAAATTCTTTCTAAAGTGCTGGTTAATCGACTTAAACCTCTAATGCCTGATCTTGTACTACCTTTTCAGTCTTCTTTTGTCCCAGGTAGACAAATTACTGATAATGTGATTATCATTCAAGAAATCATCCATTCTATGCACCTCAAAGGAGGGAGGAAATATATGGCCATTAAGCTTGACCTGGAGAAAGCATATGACAAAATTCGTTGGGATTTTGTGCATGATAGACTACGTGACATTGGCTTCCCCACTGCATTTACGGATTTAATTATTTATTGCTTATCCTCTAGCCCCATGCAGGTGCTTTGGAATGGAAAAAAAACTACCTCGTTCTCACCATCATGTGGGCTTAGACAGGGAGACCCCCTTTCGCCTTATCTCTTTGTGCTCTGTCTGTAGCGTCTGTCTCAAGCTATAAGTGTTGAGGTTCAGAATAATAGATGGAAGCCATTCACCATTAAAGACTCTGGTCCTCTGATATCTCATATGTTCTTTGTAGACGATCTGGGGCTGTTCGCGGAAGAAAGTATTGAGCAAGCGGATGTTATCTCAACTTGTCTTGAGAAATTCTGCACAAGCTCTGGACAACGAATAAGCAAGCCCAAATCAAGAATATTTTACTCCAAGAATGTTCCTATTAATCTAGGGCAGGCTATCAGCACAAAGTGTGGCATCCCCCGCACTGATCAACTTGGAAAATATTTGGGCATTCCACTGATCCATGGCCATACCTGTGCAAAGAATTTTGAATTTATTAAGGAACAGGTGGGAAACCGATTAAATGGGTGAAAGCTTCCACGCTTTCTTTTGCAGGGAGACTTACTCTTACTCAATCTGTTTTACAAGCTATACCATCTTATTCAATGCAAATGTTTTCTGTACCTTTATCTGTTTATGATGACGTTGACAGACAAGCCCGACAGTTTTTATGGGGCTCCACCAAAGAGGAGCGCAAACCTTCTCTTGTTAGTTGGGACAAAGTCTGCAGACCCAAAGATGAGGGAGGGCTTGGACTCCATTCAATGAGGCAGGCCTACAAGGCGTTCCTTGTTAAACTTGCATGGAAATTCTTAACACAGTCGGACTCTCTTTGGGTAAGATTGTTGAAAGCTAAGTATAATACCGGAACTAACTTCTTACCTAAAATGATTTCAGGCCCTCGTTGCTCACATGTGTGGAGGGGCCTTTGTAAGGCATGGCCAACTCTTCAAGAGGGAACTACATGGATTGTAGGCAATGGAAGCAATACCCAATTCTGGACTGATAGATGGCTAGGCAATGAGCAAAGTCTATTATCACATGTGACCCAGACTGTCCCTGATGATCATAAGTATCGTGATGTTAGATCCTATGTTCGCCCTGATGGAAGATGGGATATTGGAAGCTTGCAGCAGTTCTTACCGGCTCATATTTTAGGGCTACTTGCTTTGTCCCCGACTCCTCTGCACAATAATGAGGAGGATATTGCAGTCTAGGATGGCACTGGGTCTGGGGAGTGTTCTGTTAAATCAGCCTATCAACTCATCTCACAACACCACACCCAAGTTCCAAAGGAGCCTTGGCGCTCCATATGGAAGTGGAATGGTCTGCCCCGGGCACGCACATTTCTCTGGCAACTAGCGCACAATGCGATCTTAACTAATGCTGAGAGGGTACGTCGTCATATGGCAACAACGGATGGGTGCCCACGGTGTATGTGGGAACCTGAGATGGCTCTACACGCCGTGCATGACTGCATGTATGTTCGCCCTATTTGGAACCAACTCCTTCGCCCTAATGCCCGTCACTCCTTCGTTGCAGGTACCTCTGTAGACATATGGATCGAACATTCACTACATGCTGACTATGGTGACAACTTGGCTTGTCCTTGGCCAATTGTGTTCGGCATGGCCACCTGGCTTATTTGGAAGAATCGGAATTCCCTGGTGTTCCAACCCAATTCTGCTGTCGATGACCCGAACCAACTAAGTCACTCCATCATCCATTATGCACGATCTATTTGGCGGGAGACCACCCAGTTTGCAAGGCTTGATGCAGGGAGCCGAAGGATATCATTACAGATCGAATGGAGCGCACCACAGCCTGGCATCCTTAAAGCAAACACTGATGGATCATTTTGTCCTATATACAATCGGTCTGGCGCAGGAGGGGTCATCCGTGACTCGTCCGGACGGTGGCTGCAAGGCTTCACACATCGGCTTCGTCACTGTGGTCCATTCATGGCAGAACTTTGGGCAGTGCTTGACATTCTGACATTGGCTGCTAGTATGGGTGTAAATTTGCTTGAGGTGGAAGTGGATAATTCGGAGGTGGTTGATCTCATACTTGCCCGCAGAACTAACCGTTTCTCCACCCTTCCCTTGATGGAATGTATTCGTCACCTACTACAACATCAATGGTCTGTGACGTTTAAACATGTCTTTCGTGAAGCTAACTTTGTAGCAGATTGTCTAGCCAAGGAAGCGCTCTCGTTAGACGAGGGCTGTGTAACCTATGACACACCACCTGACTTTTGTCAGGCACTACTTGTAGATGACGCAAGTCAGGCACTACTTGTAGATGACGCCAATGGCGCCAGAGTCATTCGTGACTTCATGAGTTGATTTAATACAAACACTTCTTTACCAAAAAAAAAAACATCATTCTATTCCCAGACTTCTATATTACCCAACAAACATGCATGCACCGGAGATTCCAACTTCTAATTCTCATAATTACCCGCCCCCCCACCACCACATAAAGACTGCATTCTATCCTTCCATGTGGTCAAACTTTTGGAAGCCTTCTCTTATAACCGAATGGGCTACCAAACCATGTTGCGCTTCCTTACATGGCTACAAAAGAACAAAGTACACTGACTCAATGGGGTCTCTGGCTCCAGGTTACATAGTTGACAGTAGGAAGAGAATTTTTCAAAGCCCTCCTGAAGAAATGAAATGATGTACTTTAAAAATAGTTCTAGCTTCCATCCAACTCAACTAGCGAAAACATAGCATTATGGACGTCTAAGTCCGAAGCTGACCTAAAATTGCTGAAGGAGACGCAATCTGCAACTTC
Source organism: Turnera subulata (assembly GCA_028386065.3). Taxonomy (NCBI): domain Eukaryota; kingdom Viridiplantae; phylum Streptophyta; class Magnoliopsida; order Malpighiales; family Passifloraceae; genus Turnera; species Turnera subulata. The sequence goes on from JAKUCV010000671.1 coordinate 12,208, forward strand.
CTCTTTTAGCAGCATCAGCACAAAATACAAACCATTCCCATCCAAACGCAATCTCATTTAGAACAGAGATGCAGGCCAAGACTAACAAGGTCTAACAGTTTTTCAAATTGTTCACAGCACTTTTACCAAGTTTGTCTATAAAGAACATAACATACTAAAAAATTTACCTACTCGTCAAAGTAAGCCATACAAACTGAAACTAAAAGATCCCTGCTCCAGAAATGGGGCAACAGTTCACCAGCATGAACAGCTATGCATATAATTACAGTTTCGATACAATGAAATTTCTATGCTCAAGGAACTAAGAAACTTACCGATGGAAGATTGACCCTACTATGTGGACATGTTGCTCAATCGCTTCCTGACAACATGGATGTCGGGTGTAGAAATTTCCGGTAGGGAAGCGAGTACAAATCATTTGCAGTTTTCAAAAATAAAAATTTACAAGCTCAAGCACACATTCTCTACAAATCTATATGTAACAACTTGATTCAGATTTCACAACTCTGAGCCTAGAAGAAACTGGCGACTAGGAAGGAGAACCCAAAAATTTTGTTTCCACCATTTCTGCATTTACATTCCTGTGCATGATTAAGAACTACCTAGCAGTTGGCTGTGCAATGGACTCATCAACAGACAGGTAACTCTCAGCTCCACCCAACTCCAAAGAACCCAAGTTGAGTGAAGAATGGACTGAATTTCTCGACATTTCATCAGAAATTCCTTCTCTTAATGTCATGGCTTCTCTTTCGATGGCGATAGCATCTTGGATCTCCTTGAGAACTTCTGAAATCGAAGGCCTCATGTGGCCATGAGGCAGTACACACATCAACGCTTTTTCAGCTATCTTCCACATTGACTGTATGTCGTATTCATCATTTAGAGCTGGATCAATGATGCCTTGGATATCCCCACTCTCAATGTGTAATTTTGCCTGTGATTTTTTAAGCATTGGAGTCAAATGACATAAAGAAGCCGACCTGGAAAATCCTTATAACAGATATAAGTTCATAGCATTTCATTTCCACATCCTGCTAAATAAAAACAATCAAGAACTAATTCACTAGCTGCTAAGAAATAACAACTAAATGATAACATGTAACTTGAACATCAGCAGAAAAGAAACATATAATCATAACAATTTAAGCACCCCAAAGCCATATTCACAAGGCCAAGTGGAAGCTTTGCAATACCATAACGACTATATGTTGTAAAGTTGGTTTGGAATCCAATAGGTTTAAACACCATTTTCCACCTTCCAAATGATAGATCTTTTTGTTTTTGGGAGTAATAAGTACCGAAAGATGCAAAAAGAAACCAAAGCTGAACACATAAAATCGTTGGCATTTCATGTATGCCATAATGTTCACAGACCATGCACCCTCTTGAAGTTCAGGTGCCAATCAAATTCATTAATTGTGATCAGCCAGTTCATCCTTCCAAAGTTTAGTGCATCTTATCACTTACCCACTGAACTATATTCCTGCAGTTAAGACCGAAGCTTTCATTTGATATGGCTTCTTGACCAGACATCAACTCAAGAAGAATGACACCAAAACTATAAACATCACTCTTGTCAGTTAACTGCTGAGAGATGTAGTACCTGTGTATAAAAGGATAAAGTTGTTAATGCAATGTGCCATACTATGCAAGGAAATTGAGAGATCAACCATGTCAATGCAAACTGCAGATACAAGATTCAACCAATGACTTGCTTCAAGAAAAAATCTTTGCTGCTGCTAGATAGCAGCAAACAAAAATGGCTAAGATTCGGCTATCACATCTCTATGAAAGACTATCACATCACAATTCGAAAACTGAAATGCTTCCTTACTTATTTGCCTGCATCTTGCAAGCACACTAATATCTGAACTCTAATCAGCATTACAGCCAAATTAAAGGCATCTGAGACATGACAATTTCAACTAGGATATTCACTACCATGACCTAGCAAAAAAGAAGACACAAAGTCCTTACTCAGGATCCAAGTATCCCACAGTCCCCCGAACTATGCTTGACACATGTGAAGCCCCATCTACTGCAAGTTTTGAAAGACCGAAATCTGAAACCTTTGCTCTCATATGTTTGTCGAGGAGAATATTGCTGGTCTTCAAATCCCTATGGATAATGGCTGGAACACAGCCGGTATGAAGGTATTCAATACCTGAATAAGCAGGAAAGCACAGAGAGTGAGCTCACTACTGCTCTTACAATGAGTGTGACTTGAAACTGTGGAGAGGAATGTGATCCATTGTCTGAGAAAACTATCAAGCAACAAAAAATAGTGCAAAACCAATTATAAACCTTTGGCAGCATCCTCAGCAATCGCAAGGCGCTTGATCCAATTAATACTTCTTCCACGTGTCAAAGGGCCTAGAAAGTTTATATATTTGTCAGAGGTCAAATCAAGTTGGTCAATTCAATAATCCATGAAATTTGACAACTACCATAAAGATGTTCCTTGAGAGTTCCATTGTGCATGAACTCATATACAAGCATACTCCTCCCATCCTCTTGACAGTACCCCAGGAATTGCACCAGGTTTCTATGATGTATTCTTGAAAGAAGTGTAACCTAAGTTAAAGTGAAACAGACATCAACAAATAAGATTCAGCTCTCAGTAGAAATACTTGACCGACCTATCACATGATGATTCACTAACAATGTACCACTGTGGAGCAAAAAATTTCCTTCAGAAATAGGTGCACGATCATGATTGTATTTTTTGTCCACGTAAGTCTCAATTTTAAAAGGTTGAACGCCAAAACTCACTAACTAAAGAAAGGATCTGAATTAACAAGTTTTCTTTACTAATTACTAAAATTAAACAAATATTTCAGCCAGAAAATGGTTTCAAACAAATTAACAGCAGCAACAACAACAGATTATAGAATTATTTGATACACTGAAAAGTCACCTCATTAGAAAATTCTCGTCTGCCTTGGTAGGAATTACTAGTTAGAACTTTAACCGCAATTTCTCTTCCATCTTTCATCTGCCCATAGTACACAACTCCAAAACCACCAGAACCGATTTTCTTCTCAAACTTTTTTGTAGCATCTTCAATCTCGGAATATGCGAAGCAATGTGCAGCCTCGGCAGGAGTATCACTCAAAGCGGAAACCAACCTTTGAACAGGCAGGGAGTTCCGAGGCTTTTCTGAAATAAATTATAAGAAATTATTATATTTGAAAAATTTGATGGAAAATTCAAAAGTGTTCTAAGCTAGTACCTTGATCAAGATGCCTTTTCTTCCCTCTCTGCAAGAATAGGCAAGAAGCTACTGTAGCTATCAAGAGAACAGCAGCCCCAACGCACGAACCAACAATAATATTAATGCGCCTCTGCCTTCTGCCCCCGTCATGAAGATCAATATTTCCAGAGTAGCTGTGATTAATCAAGAAACCAGAGATGATGATATTTCATTTTTTGACATGCAAAGAAAAAGGTCACATTAGTGATGTAAGCTGAAGAGCGTTTTTGTCGTAGACCGGGGGTGGGGTTGGGTTTATAGTGGATAGAATTTAGGGGATACACACTATTTGCAGTAAAATTCATTTTTTAATTAATAGTTGTTTTGTCATTAAACACATCTACCTTGCACATTCTAGGACTATGACAAAAAGTTACAAGAGAAACTTGGTACTCTGTGACAGTAATCAGTATAGCCCGAGTTCAGAGGACTAATGCATACAGAATGGTTGAGAAACTGTGCTACTTTGTAGTAAAAGTTAAATAAGAATTGGATTGTGCATAGGTGTGTCATGTACTATGCAATGGGGTTGGGGTCAATAGAGGCGAGTTAAGTTCTCTAGGACATCAATCCATCCTAATATGGAATAATTGGAGTTAGAGACATTAGACGCCACTTAAATCCCTATCCTAGGTTTTGTTTTGGACATCATTCGATCTAACCATGGAAATAATGAAATTTTCCTGATTTTGAAGCACCACCTGCTACAAGTTCTATGGGCGAGAAGTAAAGAGAAGAAGAATTTCCAGTAAACTTCAAAGAATAGATTGACACGATTCTTAAGAGAACAGCTTATCATTATTCTGTAATATATCTCCAAGCTCTATATCTCTTTGAAATATGTGCATGTTTCTAATTTCTAGCAAATTTTTTAGCCAAATGATGCAATTTTCTTCTGTAAGTTAAAATGAGAAAAAGAAAATGATACTCACTTGAAAATCATATTTCTATCAAGGAGGCCTGATGGTATTGTTCCAGACAGCATGTTATTTTGCAAATACCTGCAGTCATCCGTCATGTCAAAGATAAACTTTCACCGATCTTCCCATTCAATTAAGATAAATGAAAGGAAAATCATTTTGTTGTAGTATCAGTCACCAGAGGTGGTGCATATCAAACTGACAAACTGCCATAGAGAGATCAAGCAAAATTGATAATGCTGGCAAGCACTAGTCACTTAGCTGATATGGTTTTGAAAACTTACAGTTCCCTCAAATTTGGCAGTTGCAGTAAAGAGGAAGGCAGCTCACCAGTCAAGTTATTGTTCTCGAGATGACTACATCATACAGATGAAGATTGTTGGCTATATTAATGTTTCACAATGATCAGGATAAAATAACAAAAATGAAACAGCTAGTCATCTGAATTTACATGATTTCCAGGTTTGTGCATCCAGTAAAGTCAGGTATTGGACCACTCAATGAATTCCCATCAAGCCATCTGCGACCAGATTAGAGGTTGAAAATTATTACACAAAGTGGTTAAGCTAACAGCTGCAACTCGAGCAACATTCAGTGAAAAACAGATGCCACTTACAACTCAACTAAACCTGTCAACTTTGTCAGGACTGAAGGGATATTGCCAGTCAAATTCTTACTAGACAAGGAGCTGCAAAACAGGCAAACAGGAGTTATTTTATATTTAATAAGTGCATATATTCTTCCACTGAAAAAATCAGGAGTAAGGAATTCATATGGCAGGAAAGAATCATTATTAACTAAAACTCCAAAGAGAGATAATCCTTTACATTTTAACTATCCTTGGTTGTGCATCTGAATTACACTGCAGCCATGACCACGGGACTGGAAGACATGGGTCACCGCCTTCTTGTGCCCAATCTGCTGATGAGTAGAGTGAAATCACACCAGCAATTGCTTCTTCTGCAACCCATGCAAAATTTAAGCATCGGCCATGCATTCATGATATTGCAAAACTTCACAAAGTGGCAAAGCAACAACAAAAGGAAAAGGATATGCCAACTTAGCATAGTTTGAATAACAACGAAAGGGAAAATATTAGAATGCCAGGCTTCATGCTAAAGTACATGATAATTTATCAGGTGCTTCAAGACTCCACATGTATTCCCTTAATGAAACTTTCACTTACCGTCCAGGGATCCATCATTCTTCTCTACATACTTGTTTATCTCCAGGGCATTCAAGAGAGGTCCCCTGGAAGAATCGGCAGTCTTTCCAAATCTAAAAGACAATACAAAAGGGAGACTTATGTTGGTATACCCTGGTTCATATAGACGATACTTTCCTTGAGCATTTTCTTGAATATTGACAATCGCTTTGCTCATATCAGGGTAGCCTGGGAGTACTAGTCTGAATTTTCTAGACTCATCAGGAGCCAGATCCTCGATTTCTGCTAAGTATGTCACAGCCCACCCCAAAGCAGGAAAACCATCCAAGTTCAGCCGATACGTTAAGGAGCCATTTGTCCCAACTACAGCTGTCTGCATGACTTTCTGAGGAGGCATTTCATCAATACTGACATCAATTGGCATGTCCGTTGATATCTTCTTGGTACCAGGAGAGACATCAACCAAGTAATTTGAATTCCTCAGGGAGTCAGATGCCCATATTCTGTCAAATGGATCATCAGGATACCTGAAATAGCAGCAAAACCACTTTACCCTCCATGTTTTACGTCAGCATTGAGCTGGAATCAGAAGTGCACAAGCCAGACGCAAAATTCCAGAGTCTCCCAGTTGAAATGTCTTAATCATAATTATCAGATTCATCACACATCCATCATTAGATGGACTGTTGTTTGATCAAGCACTCAAATTAGCATTACAAAGAAGAAGATTTTATTAGATCATCAGATTTTTTGAGCATACCTAACAGGAGCTTCGCTGTCTGCACCAAAATTGATTCTTGCTGATACACTCAGATAAAACTGGTTTTCAAATTCAGTGTAATAAATTGAACCGTTGAATTGACGAAGCTCAAGTGTAGATATAAATGGCTGGCCAGTTGTTGCATTGGAGAGGCAGACGCTGATAGTCGGAGATGTAGCCAGAAATATAAGCTCTACAGATTCTACCGTATCAGCATCAGAAATGACAATTGTCGACCAATGAGTAGCTCCAATAGAGATGTCAAATTTTGGGTAAACATTGTTATTGTCAAAGTTGCCATAGAGAAATGTAGCTCTTACAAGATACCTTGTCCTGCTCGCAACATTGAGAGTATAACAATACTTCCTGGAATCTGCTGGGAAATGTCTTAGTGTCATATATTGCTTCCTTGTCTCATTGGCAACTGATATACTTGCAGTATCTCCGTATATTATATATTCGTCAGAAGTCCACTGCAGCCCAATCTCGTCTGTAAAATTTCCTTTGCCCCCACAGTTCAAACTCACAAAACCTGCTCAGAAATATTCGTGTTATTGGTTGTAAGGAACATATATATTTCAAGCCTCCATTGAAGATCCTACTATGCAAATTTTGTCCAAAAGCCCGATTTTGTGCACCGGGTACTCTAGTCATATACCGGCAACAGATGAGGCAAGACAGAGTCAGGGCTTTAAAAATTGGCATGACTCATTCATTAATTACTGTTTTTTATTAAAACCAAATCATCCTCAGTCAAAACGAACCACCGAAATTGAGGAATAAATTTTCATGAGTAAGAATCTGACTTAAGAATAATCAATGGCATCACAATTCGCATCAATATTAGGAAGTAAGAGCGCGTGCATGCCTAGTCTCTCCCTCCTTCAAAAGATACGTTGGCAAACAGAAGCAATCACTCTCTTAAAATTATCAAAAGCAGCCCCTCTCGACTCTGCTCCCTAATCCTTTGCCATTACTAGGAAATACAAGCTCCTATACAAAAAATTTTCTACGTCAAAATGCAGAATACTAAGAAAACCAAAGGCTATCGGAATTTTTATGTCAGGTCAAAAGAAGAAAACGTGTACATTTGACGCCCCTGCTAATCAGTTAGGACCAATATTTTATCATTGGAATGGATGACTGTAAAGAGACAAAAAAAAAACATTTTAGATTTGACCATTAAGATTGCTTCTTCTTCGTGCATATAACAGGTTGTTGGTCATACTAAAAAATGCAGAAAAAAATTATCTTCTGGGATTCTCTTAATGCCAAAATTAGCAACGAATACCAATAACAGTACTGCTAGTAAACAATAAATACATGGCTAGCCGGCCATACTTTTAAACAAGAGAGAAAATTATTCTTGAAGGTAGAAACGTAAAATCGAAATTTCGAAAATCATGAAAAATTCAGTAATGAGAAAGTAGTGTTTTCTTTTTTTTTTTTTGTTAAAATGAAAGCAAGTAGTAAAGCGAGAGAAAGTTTCTCTCTTTAGAGTAGTTTTTTCACTAGCTTCCTTCCTAATCCTGGGTGACAATGGAAACCCAGAAAAGTTGTAATTCAAACAGTTGTGCATCTGAAATAGCACAGAAACAAGAAGAGAGCAAAGCAAATAGAGAGTGAGGGGGAGGAGAAGCACCTGGAGACTGAGCAGAGTAGGTGTCCAGGAGGAGAAAAACGAGAGCGAAGAAGAGAAAGAAGGGGAGAGTCCTGGTCTCCATCTCAGGTGTGAGAGAGAGGAGCAGGTGGTTTACCAGATGATACCCATGAATCAACAGCAACAATAATAATGGTGGTAAAAAAAGAAACCAATAAAGAAGAGCTCTCCACCACCAAGGGAGAGGGAAAAAGGAGGAAAAAGGAAAGAGAAGGAGACAGAGCCACTCTGTGTACAGAGAGATAAAGCGGGTGCCACTTGAAAAGTATTAAATACATACTAATAAAACACAATTTTTCATTTTGTTTTCTTTCTTTCTTTTTTTTTTTTTGGAACCATATGTCACGGACCAAGAGTGTGGCGCAGCGGATGCACACTCTCACCGTGCGGCACAAGCAAGATCGTCCCTTAACTTGTAAGCCTACCACACGCAAACACAACGAAGAGAGAACAAAGAGAATAATAAAGCAAGAGAAATAATTGGGAGAAGACTCGGTACTATTATTAATAAACCATCAACAATAATACACGCCCAACAACCCCCCCT
>JAKUCV010000671.1:23008-53398 GCA_028386065.3 Turnera subulata
TCCTAGTTTGACAGTGCTAAGTAATCCTAGTCCAACACAAACTCGGTTTACTTAACCCCCACACAAACCCAATCCTAATACAACAAGGTTAGCTACTCCTAGTCACAATAGGATTCCTACCAACAACCAAAGTAGTGTCCCAACCCAACTCAAACTCCTATGCACACTAGGATTCCGGACTCCTATGCGCACTAGGATTCCGGGGTCGTGACACATACCTCCTGTTTTGTTTTGTTTTTGTTTTGTTTTTGTTTTGTTTTGTTTTGGGGTGTGCTTATGTTGTGTATCGATCTAACTAACGCGAAAGATTTGAGGGCGAGGAGGGAGTTGTAAGAGGGTGAGGAGTCTTTTGTCAGTATAATGCTCTGTTTCCCTTTTGTTTTTTCTGTTTTTTTTTTAACGTTAATGCTCTGTTTTCTTTTTCTGGCTTAGTGCTTTGGTCATAGCTAAGCTACGCTAAGCAAGTGTTACTACTGTTACTAATCTCTTTTCCAATTTTTGTTTGGGGAAACAAAGTGGAGGCTTAGTGGGGGTGTGGGGACACTTAAAGCAGCTTTTGTTGTACGACCCTTCTAGTGGTAGTAGTAGTAGATTCTAGTAATGACTTGATCAAAGCAAAAAAAAAAACACTTGATCAGGGCAGGGAAACAAACAAGGTGTGCACGAGTTTATGTGAAAGGACCAGATTCTCACATCATCACTCATGGAATGGGCTGGCTAACTAGTACTACTAGTCTTTTTGCCATGTCACAAGATGAATCAATCGGGCAATTTATATCGAAAAATGTCGAGTTGCTTTTTCATTTTACTTTTTGAACCTATGAGTAACAAGGCATATGTTGCTTAGGAAGAATGGTGCGTCTGAACACATGCACAGCTGCAGTTTCAGTAGGCCTAACCCTAAAAACATACCACATGTGGGTTTATATGTATATATATGTATATATATGTATATATATACATATATATATGTATATATATGTATATATATGTATATATCTATATATGTTACAATCTTACCTACTTAATTGAGACATGTAGTGAATTTTGAAATCAATTTGCCAAATCCTCATGGATTGATTCAAGTTTGGATGTTAATTCACATTAAGTGAGTTTAGGTCCGTCTTGCGGGCAGTAGAAGCAAGCGGTAAGGCAGTGGGGTGTTCGTTCTCCTCCCATTCATCCAAGACTACTAGAGATATTTTTTTTTTTTGTCGCGACTACTAGAGATATTTAATTTCATGCAGGGAGGGGGAAAATATGAAATTAAAGGTAAGGGTAAAAAGGGGTGGTTCCTTCCTGCTTTATATAGCAACATTCATTCCCTGATAAGTATATATAAAGAATAAACCTTCTGCCAAAGCACTAGTCAGCTCTTTTGAATGTTAAAAGTTGTTTGGGTATGTTCGTCTAATAATAACTTAGTCACCCACCTATTCACCTGCTGCATTTTCTGACACACCCATAGGACGTTGCTTTAAATGCAAGAAGGAAATGTACAAGAAAAAAAAAACATAAACAGAGAGTGAGAGTGAATTCAAATAAACTTCCCTTAACAGTTTCTTGAAAATTTCGTATCTCCGAATCAAAGTTGAAACAAACGTTCTCGTTGCTCAAGTTCTCCTTTATTAGTTAACTGATTGAAGGATAATCGTTTATGAGCCCAGTCCAACGTGCCGAAAATAACAACATTCACCCATCATAATAATTAACTAGGATGTGCGTTCCACATGGAATCTAGATTAATTAGTGCAATGTTTTGGACACCAAATGTGCAATCAAAATAATAATAACTTTCTCAAAAATAATAATTATAATAATAATAATAATAATAATAACATTCAATTTTTGTTTCATCGGAATTCAAGTCTTCCCGACCTGGGCAAGTGGTGTTCCAGCCAAAAAGCAATGGCACCACACATACATTTAGATATACCTTTCCCTTTTGGACTTTCAAAAAAAAAAAAAAAGAATTGACTCGCAAAACACTTACTGTAAAATGAATCTATACCTAATAAGTCTGGCAAATCTAGGTTAGATTTTATCAGATTTAGGAACTACGAGAATTTAAAATTAAATTTACAGAGATGTGAAAGCAATCATGAACTTTGAAGTTATTGCAGCTAATGAGCTTGAGAATAAATAATTTAGGAGATTCCTATTTACGGTTGGGATTCCTATTGGTGTTTCATTCAAGAAGTTAAAGGGTTCAATCTCAATGGTGGTGGAATTGTAGGTGATTTGGATTTGGAGTAAGATAGGGTTATGGGTAGTTGTTAGGATTTCTATGTACCAAAAAAAAGATCTAGCCCCACGAAATTTTAAAACTGAAGAAGTTGAGAAATAGTATATGACAGTAAATTTGGGAGGAAAGAAAGGAAACATAAAAAAGAGGAGGCATAATATCTCTTTCTGGAATTTAAATTTCAAACTATTGTTAATTAGGATTCAAGTAGAAGATCTTTACTAGAAAAAAGAGAATGATTTATAAATTTTGAAGAATATTTTTTAAAAACATCTTGTAATATAGGTTGCAAAAAGGATGACAATTGACAAGTATTACTACCCGAAATTTGCTTAAGAAAATAAATTTTGCCAATGGTGGTGACATATTCCAAATGTAACAAATATATGTTAGATAATTAACATGAACAATCATAATAATCAGGAATCAAGAGACACGATAATTTAATCCCCAACCCAAACACTAACATAATACCCATTAGATCTTAGAAGGATTAATGTCACGTTTCATCCTTATGTTGCCCCTTCGAATTGAAATTCATCCTTGTGCTGAGTTTTGATTGGTTTTGATCCCTCAGTTGGTCAATTTTTTAAGGTTTTAGTCCTTTTTACCGATTTTACCCCTAAATTCAATACTTTACTATTCAAACCAGTTTACCCACCTAAAATTCGACCCATCTAACTGACCCAACAGGGAACCCATTAAAAAATCTCCAATAAATATATAACTCTACCTCTCAATATCAAAAAATTTGGAAATCACTAAAAAAAGTACAAAAAAATTTAAAAAAAATTTAAAAAATAAAAAATCATAAAGTAAATTATTTTTTAGTTTAAAAATTTTTAAAAATATAATTTTCTCTGGACGTGTGGAGAAGAAAGGAGGGGAAAATAAAAAAGAATAAAAGTAGATAAAAAAGTTTAATTTTTTAATTTCTAAATTAAAAAATAATTTAAATTATGATTTTTAATTTTTAAAAATTTTAAAAATAATTTGTATTTTTTATAATTTTAAATTTTTGATGTTGAGGGGGAAGGAGGAGGAGGACAAGAAGAAGAAAGAAAAAAAATAAAAAGAAAAAAGAAAAAAAACATGTGGAGAAGAAAGATTTAAATTTTTAAATTTTTAAAATTAAAAAAGAATTTGATTTATGATTTTTTTATTTTTAAAAAATTTTAAAAAATAATTTGTATTTTTTTATTTTTGGTTTCCCATCCGGTATCCGGAGCTTTGCCCTGACTAATCCGATCGACCCGCGTCGCGCACCTGGGTATGGTGGGTGAGTCTCCCAATGGGGATTTTTTGCATACACGAAGACTCGAACCCGAGACCTCGCTTAAGCGGAACCAAGCCGCTTACCACTTGGACCAACCCCACATTGGTATTTGTATTTTTTTATGATTTTAAAATTTTTTATGTTAGGAGGTAGAGTTATTTGTCTATTGGAGATTTTTGAATAGGGTTCCGGGTTGGGTTGGTTAGTTGGGTAGAATTTCGGGGATTTGAACAGTAAAGTGCTGAATTTAGGGGTAAAATCGGTAAAAAAGACTAAAACCTTAAAAAATTGACCAACTGAGGGATCAAAACCAATCAAAACTCAACACAAGGATGAATTTCAATTCAAGGAGGCAATACAGGGATGAAATGTGGCATTAAATCCGATCTTAGAACTAATTATCTCCCACTAATAATATGAGGTTGAAGACATACCTCGTAAATCGATCATGTTGTCTTCTAAGTTCTCTTAATCTCCTCTTGATTTGCCTTGATGCCACCCCATCAAGTATCTATTAAAAAATCCTAATAGTTGACTAATAGAAATTTGCCATGTTATTAAATAAAATTTAATATTATATGGACCACATAAAAAGAAATATTCTTACAATATACACATGACCATTTTGTGGCAAAACATGGCCCATCATCTCATCAATACAGCAAGCTATTGTAGCTTTGATTTTTGTCATTTTCGTCCTTAACTCTTGTTTTTCTTTCTTCTTTTAAGTTTTTTTAGCCGAAGGAAAAAAAAATGGTATCAGTCGTATCATCATCATTTCGTCGGTTTAGGCTCCGATCAATACTGGTTACATCTTAGTATTAGATCTTCCTCATAGGAGAGACTGCCTACCAAGACAAATAGGCACCCTCACCCGCTTAGCGTCATAATTTCGAGGATCACTAGGCTCAAGGCCACCACCTACATTGTGTGAAAGGCCATGTTCGACTACGTCACACTATGGAGCTTGACTGAAAATGTCACGACTTGAACCTGAATCCTAAAGATAGTGGGCTTGATGGTGGTTCCCTTTTGTTCTTGTTTTCTTAAGTTGCTTTTTTAATTAGTCGCATAGTATATGTTCTTGATTCATGAACGCACTATACTTATTATATATGTACATTATCAAACTTATAATGTAATTGTATTAATAGTACTGCAACTGCCTTTTTACCAAAGTCAAGCATTATTCATACCCCAAAAAAAAAAAAGTCAAGCAATGTCCTAACTTTATAAAAAGATGATTGATCTTCTCTCTTCGTCTTTTTTTTTTTTAATGCTTGTACTTTTGTGTTTCTTTACCAAATTGAGACCCAGATGGAATCAAGAAATCAAATGGTACAGGTAGGAAGTCTAAAAACGTCCACTTATACATCATTTGGTAAAACAACAGCCAAAGTTTTCTTATCGACGAAGCATTTGAAGAGACGACAATACAGTCTACAGAACTCTCAAAATACAAAAGAAAATGATGACACCATCGGGTGCATGCCTTATTGCCAAACTCCAAGGTCCATACTTCCCAATTCCCATCAACTAAATTGAATCCCCTAATTTCTAAAGGGGAAAAAGAAAATTAAAAAGAAAAAAGGAACCACCACTACCGTTCCCGATTGTGTACATACATTCACATCCTTCATTTCAATCAAAATATTAGTAGCAACTGGAGCGTATTGTCATTGCCTTAAAATTAAATCTTATTGAACATGGGAATATATTTTCATTAATGGATTAATGTCACATTTCGTCCCTATGTTGCCCCCTCAAATTGAAATTCGTCCTTGTATTGAGTTTTGATTGATTTTGATCCCTCAGTTGGTCAATTTTTTAAGGTTTTAGTCCTTTTTACCGATTTTACCACTAAATTCAGGACTTTACTATTCAAACCAGTTTACCAACTCAAAATTCGACCCAACTAACCGACCCAACCCAGAACCCCATTAAAAAATCTCCAATAAATATATAACTCTACCTCCAAATATCAAAATTTTGGAAATCATTTTAAAAAAAGTACAAAAATATTGTTAAAATATTTTTTAAAATAAAAAATCATAAAGTAAATTATCTTTTAGTTTAAAAATTTTTGAAAATATAATTTTTTCTAGACAAGTAGAGAAAAAGCTTACCACTCTAAGTCGACTTTGCCTTTTTGACTACTACTATAAGAGGACTTGTGTGGAGAAGAAAGGAGGGAAAAAAGAAAAAAGAACAAAAGTAGTGAAAAAAATTTAAATTTGCGAATTTTTAAATTAAATATAAAAAGAAAAAAGAAAAAAACATGTGGAGAAGAAAGGTTTAAATTAAAAAATTTTTGAAATTTTAAAATAATTTGATTTATGATTTTTTAATTTTTTTTAAAAAAAATTAAAAAAATTAATTTATGATTTTTTAATTTTTTAAAATTTTTTTAAAAATGATTTGTATTTTTTTATGATTTTAAAATTTTTGATGTCGGGAGGTAGAGTTATTTGTTTATTGGAGATTTTTGAATAAGGTTCCGGGTTGGGTCGGTTAGTCGGGTCGAATTTCGGGTGGGTAAACTGGTTTGAACAGTAAAGTACTGAATTTATGGGTAAAATCGGTAAAAAGGACTAAAACCTTAAAAAATTGACCAACTGAGGGATCAAAACCAATCAAAACTCAACACAATGACGAATTTCAATTTGAGGAGGCAACACAGGGACGAAATGTGACATTAATCCTTTCATTAAAATATGGTGAATTACAACTAAAAAAGTAGTCAGCAGATCAAACATCTTTGCTGCGCAGTTGGAAGAGATTTTGCACTTACACTAACGATATTTAAATCTATGGAGACTACATAATTTCCATCCACAAGTTTCTGCTCATATTATATCTTGTTTGGCTGGTCATAATCAGTTAGTTACCAAAAACTTATATTTGATTACTATTAATCAAATAATATTAGTCAAATAAAAGTTAATCAAATAAAACTTACTTATATTAATCAAATAAATTTTAGTCAAATAAAAATTAATCAAATAAAACTTACTTATTTTAATCAACTAAATATTAAAATAATTGGCCCACCCTTTGCAATGCCATCTTTAAATTAGTTATCAAAACTAGTAATGCCAATAGACTCAAATCCATTTTATTTACCATTATTTCTTCCAACCAATGTGCTTTTGTCCTTATAGATATATATAAGGATAACCTTGAAAGCTTTACCATCATCTCTTCCGACCAATGTGCTTTGTCAAAGGATAACCTTGAAACCTTTCATTACATGAAAAAAAAAAAGTGAAAGGCAAGTAGGGTCATATGGCATTAAGGCTTTTTATGAGTCCAGCATATGATATGGTTGAGTAGAGTTATTTTGAAAATGCTATGTTGAAAATAGGTTTTATTTCTAAATGTGTTTTATTGTCTCATATTCTATTTTGGTTAATAGTTTACTTCTATCCACTTTAATTCAATTAGCGGACTCTTGAGCACTCAGCCCCGGCTCACGGTTGGCGGGGATATCGCCCCGTGACCACGGCTCAAATTCGATGGCATGCAACTTGTAATGATTCTTCCCAAATGCATGAACTAGCTTATTTCAAGTGGAGAGAACCAATTCGATGATTCCCGAGATAGACGAATTAACCGCTTTCCAAAGAACTATCATTTCAATTCCCAAATATAAACTGGAGGAGTCACAACGGTCTTATTTAAAATCCAGCAACCATAGACAGAATATGCTTGTACGATATTCGCACTTTGAACCACGTTCTTTCGTTTCACTCCTTTTATGAGAATGGACTCGACTTGTGAATTATACTACTTATTTTTGGGACATGAGAAGCTCATTCTTGCTCAACTTTCCTTTTCTTTGTTCACAAGTCAAGTTCTTCCTCGAGAAGTAATCATCACAAATCCGAAAGAGCTCACAGAAGTACTTGGCGCACACTGTTCGCAGTGTTCTCTTGATTGTCCATAAACATGAAGTCACCACCCAAGCTTATTTAGGAAAAACTTGAGAAAAATCAGTCAATGACTCTAAATAAAATACAAATCTCGAAACCAAGAGGAGGATCTGAGAATTTGTTTATCTCGAACCACCAGTTATATTGGATACTAATGCCAACGTGTATGTTCCATAGTCGATTCACCTTAACTTGGCCATAATGTCACAAGCCAAGAATCACTATTAGACTCAGCGGTCACCGCCATCATCACATAGACGATTATAGCGGTGAGATAATTAAAAATTCTATTATTCTGATACGTGAAGTCCTAAATTAGAATGCCACGTCAATTAACTAGGCAAGAGCACCAAATTAATGATGTCTGACAAGTAAGGAGTGAGATTAATAGTTTTTTAACATAGGGAATATATTTTGCCCATTGTAGAACATTGCCCAACTCAAAGATTGGCAACTTCACAATATCACCCATTTATTTTCATCTCTTTTTTTTTTCCTTAATACGGAATATATTTTTTAAGTACTAAACAAACAACCCTCTGATAATTGGACAATTGCTCGAGGTAAAAGTCCAGTTCCTCACTCAGCATCCGCAAATCTGAAAAAAGAAAAGAGACAAAAAAAAAAAAAAAGAAAAGAAGTTAGCATTGGACGTTCCATGTAAGAAGTTGACAAAAATGCTAACTGAAGAAGTTAAAAAAGGTCAGATCATAAGAGCAGAAGCTGTGTTGCTACTAGGTGTAACACCCAAGTTCTGAGAGCTTCAAATGTGCCTCAGCATAATCTTCAAAGAATGCATCTTCATCCTGAACCAAGCAAAAATCAACCCACCACAGTCAAATGGTAAGATTTCCTGATACAAATTTGTAAACAAGAAAATTCCAAAAGCAGGACACAAGATTAAGAAGAGACTCACTGCAGCATATTTTTCCACCAGTGGTCGGAAGACTGGATCCTCCAGAAGAGCCTTATCTGAGGGAAGCTGGATAAGGCCTTCTTTCTCTCCACCGAGGAGCTCCCTGCAGGCCAGAATCAGCTTCAAAAGACCAGTTAATCCTCTCTTGTGACAGCTTGATAATGTAACATTAATAAGCCATAAGAGAGCAAATCATGCATTATAAGTGAAATTAAACAGAGATGGACAATTTGATAAATGAAGGAGGAAAAATTAGGACCGATGATCTCACTTGAAATAAGAGTTATCAAAGATGAGAGGGTTGCTGGTCCAGGGCCCTTCAAATCCTGAACGCTCCTTGTGGCACCTACCCTGCAATTTGAACAACAGTAGAGCAATGAGAATACATATAAAAATATGAGATCCCAACAATTAAATCCCAAAAGAAAATTACTAATTGCCAGGGGAGACAAAATGTACCAGTGTGTGCCCACCGGACAAAGCAACTATATCCTTATCGCTCAGACCCATATGGCCAAAGACATCCCTTAGATGATCAGCACCTGTAGTTTAATTGACAGTAAAAAGGATCAGGGAATTCGCTTTTGGCATAGTAAAAATATTTGATCTCACCCTAAGTTTACATTGGCTTTAAACCAACCTTTCTTAGCATCAGGCAAGCGACCTTCCGGAGGTGGATCATTTTTGTCCTGAACAGTAGTACAATATAAGTATAAGTGTGACCAAAATTGAAGGTTGATTCAACCAGGGAAAGATTGCATAAACTTATAAACCAGATTTGGGTTGGAAGAATTAAGGAAGTGTATCAATTAATCAGTCACTAACCTGTCTCCCAGGGTGGAAAGGAATCTCAGGCCCTCCTGTAATTTCAACAGCAACAACTCCAGCCAACTATATCAATGAAAAGCAACAAGATATATATAAGGGTAAATGAACTGTATATTATTAGAAAGAAAATGCCAAAAAGAAAAAAAAAAAGAGAAAACAAGACTAATTAACTAATTAATTAATCAATTACTTGCAAATATATGATGTTTTACTATTTAGTGTGAAAGAAAGGCGTGCATGCCTGGTAGAAGTCAGCATAGGATAAGATGGGGAATTTGTCCTTGATGGGTTGAAGGAGCCTGACCGCGATATCAAGGCCATTGTTTGCTTCGTGAGCAAGCTCATTTGGGTGCCTGATGGTCCCAAATGGCCCTCCTGTTTTGGTCTTCACGTCAAATGTGCCAGCAGAATGCCACCTACGTATAAATTAACACAAAACCAACGTCCATGAAACACCCCTCCTCCATCACTTCAAGAACCCAGCTCGCTCCTGGAAAACCCAACATATATATATATATGTATATATTTGAAAAAGAAAAAAAGGGTAGTACTTACGCCAATCTGAGGATGATAGGAGCGCAGTGCTTCTCAGCAATGTGTCCTCTAAGCTTCCTCTTGCTTTTCACCACTGCTTTCTCGTACTCCTCGCTCACTTTTGGGTAGGACTTCCCCATCATATATATGATGAATATGATCGCCAAGTATTAGACACACACAAACAAGAACCCTGAACTGATCAAAAGCAAAGCCAAGAAGAACACGGGCTAGGTGTAGGTACTTCCAACTTAAAAAGCTAACAAACTGAGGAGAGCTGAATTGAAAACAAGAATGAGAATGTGGTAGGGCAGAAGCAGACGATACACAGTTATATATATAGAAAGTTGTGGTGAAACACGAGAAGGTTCTGGTGTTGGGTATTTTTTTTTTTGGGTGGTTGTAATTTTCTTTTTCTATTGCTTAGTTTAGTTTGTTGTTTCTTGTGATTACTGATATGTATGTATGGCCACGTCTCCAGGTATGTGGCCTTGTTGATCTTGATTTGTTTTCCAGTACCCGTTCGATGTTGATTACACTGTTAATGATGATTTGGTTAACGGGGGATATTAATTAAGCCAAGCCATCAGAGGTCTCTGGAAACATGGCCTACAATTATTATTTTTTTCACACTTTTTGAGTTCTACACTCTTCTCTATTATGATATTTTATTTTATTTTTTTGTATCAGTCATGTCATATAATTGCGATTCGACCAAAAAAACAAAATGTCTTGGGTCATAAAAACGAAAAAAAAAAATTGTCATATACTAATTGAGATGCATATAGCACGCACCACCACACGCAGAAGAATTTGATGGCGCAATGCATTCTTCGAGCTCCTTAAGATTCTAAAGTAGTCACCAAAAGGTGGTAAACCGTTACTATTGTCATCCCAAATTAATCACAACATTGTTGTTTGGGGATAATAATTGCAGAACAAACAAGGATTAAGGATTAGGATGCCGTTCGTTTTGCCTTCCAGTATATTTTGGGTTAGTAAACGATTAATTTGGGGTCTATTATTTAGGTTTATGTGGGAAACCCGATACCGGCAGTAACAATCGCAACTTTCCGGTGAAACCCATGCATGGCAAACTAAGGCCCAGCTCCATACCCACATTGAGGCTTCAGGCCCGGGATACACTGACGAATAAGGCAGATGCAGATGGGCCGCAGTGGGAGATCAACAGTAGACCTACTGCTCCGCCCATATCTTTTTTGGTTGAAGCCCCAAATCATCATATTAGGCTCACCTATATTTGGAGTCACCACTTTTTTCTTACCTATATATATATATTCCCTTGTTATAAAATCAGGAGATCAATTATTAGCAATAAAATAAAAGAATAGAAATAAAGCCATGGCGAGAAAGAAACAAAAACCCAAATGTCAATGCTTCACTGTGGAATAGCATGACAATAAAAATGCACTGAACGAATTGTGAAGTTACAAAAGAATCAACAAATGTATTATGAGGTGCATCTATTTATAGCCTAATGGCCTTAAAAAGTTTGGCAGGGTGGCAGACTGTAGCCATGTTAGATGGCGTGCTAACCATGACATTCACATTTATTTATAACACTGCCCCTTAAATGTCATTGTGTATTGGGTAGAATATGCTTACGGAGAACTGTCTCATTAAAAACCTTACCAAGAAAAACCCAGTGGGATAAAAACTTGGTGAAAGAAAAAAGAGTACAGTGCGTATTCTACTCCCCCTCATTTTGGCCTCCCTTGATACCCTGAAGTCGTCCCATGTCAATCTTCTTCACCAACCTTTAGTGGCATATGCTTTGTCCGATCACTTTTGATGCATCACTCCTTTAATTGGGCAATATAGGCAGCATTATTTTCATAATTTGTTGTTGGAATATCTTCCTTGCTTTCTTGTTTTTGTGGTCGCCATCATATAACAGTTCTTTCATGTGTAAAGAAGTAGCATGTGTCTGTCTGTGCTTTATGTGGATCAAATAAATGACCTGCATCTGCAAAACCAACTATATTCTCCTTGAACTCACAAGGTTAAAATAATTTCACGTCCATTATATCCCGAAGATAATAGAATATATATTTATATATTCCAATATAGACGCATTAAGGCAAAGTTATATCTTACTGATAAGTTTATACCAAAAGCTTCAGGCTTTATATTACTAGCAAGATAAATTGTATTTTGGTATGGTACTTCAGGACCAAACCAATCTTTCTGAGATTTTTCTTCACAAAATATTACTTTAAACATAGCACGCTTTGAGAGCTTCTTCAGGAGTTTCAATAATATTTAAATCACAAACATAATGAAAAATTCACACATAGATCTAAATCTAAACATAAGAAATAATAATCATAAATTCATACATGAATTAATTAAATAAAACACATAGAGCATATATGCAAGAATCATTATAATATACATATCCACATTGGTTCAAACCATGTAAGGATCAATTTAATTGAATATATTCCCGGGTATTCGTTGCTTTAGGCAACTTGAATCCTTCAGGGATTTTCATGTATATGTCATGACTTATGGATCCATAGAAATAGGCTGTAACCACATCCATTAGATGCATTTCTAGTTTTTCATATAATGCCAGACTTATCAAATATTGAAAAATAATTGCGTCCACCACAGAGGAGTATGTCTCCTCACAATTAATACCGAATCGTTGGGTAAGAACTTGTGCCACAAGCTGTGCTTTATATCTCACTATTTCATTTTCTTCATTTTTTTTTCTGCACTGAGACCCATTTTATAACCGACCGGTTTTACATCATCTGTTGTACGGACTACTGGTCCGAAAAATTTCTCGCTTCACAAACGAGTCTAACACAGCCTTAATTGCATCTATCCATTTTGGCCAATCATTTATCCACCTACATTCATCAATAGATGTAGGTTCATGATCCTTATTTTCTTTCATAATATTTAGCGCTACATTATATGTAAAAATTCCGTCGATGGTTATTTTACGTCGGCTCCATCTTGTTCCTGACATAGTATAATTGATCGATATCTCATGATTTTCATTTATTTTAGGTACCTGAGTTACTTCTGGAGCTTTATTAATTGTGTCAAGAACCTCTTCTGGAGAATTTTTCTCTTCTTGAGGACTTTCAACTTGAACCTCTACTGGAGGTTTTATTTTCTCGATGGGGCCATCTTGTATCTTTGCTCCTTTTTCTCTATCGAGAATTCTTATTTTTTTGGAACCGAGTGGTATTCCACGCTTCTGGCGTAATCTAGATTCATTTGCATTCTTTAATTATTCTCCAGGAATATCAATTTGAATAGGAGCATCTGCAGCTGGTATATAAGATTTGGTCATTCTGTTTAGATCAGTAAATGTGTCTGGCAATTGATTTATCAAATTTTGCAAATGAATCACCTTTTGAACTTCAGGTTCACACTGATTTGTTCGAGGATAAAAAACTAGATATTGATATGGCATTCCAATAATCTCTTGAGCCAGCTGCTTATTTTTTTCCCCTGATGTTGGGTAAACACTTTCATCAAATTAACAATAAGCAAATCTTGCTGTAAATGAATCTCCAATCTCTAGTCAATAGTTTCAATTATTTTGTAACTGATGGAGATTCATACCCAACATATATTCCCAATCTTCTTTAAGGACCAATTTTACTATACTGTGGTGAAGCAATTGGCATACATACAACCAATACTCCGAAGATGGGAGATATCAGGTTCGTGACCATGAACAATTGAATGGGAGAGAGCTTATGATAATTTGTTGGCATGATGCGCATAATGCTTGCTAGATGCAAAATAGTATATCCCCAAGTAATAAAGAGGAGTTTGTATCTCATCAATAATGGCCTTGCAATCAATTAGAAATGTTTGATAAAAGGTTTTGCTAGACCGTTTTCGGTATGAACATAAACTACAGGATGTTCAATTGTAAATTCAAATGACATATTAGAACCGAATTCACCAGCATTATCAAGTGTGCTCGCAATTTGATTAAATATGATAATAAGCGCGCAAATGCCAAATTACGTGAAGACAAGAAGCACACAAATGGGGACCATCTAGTCGATGCATCGATTAAAACCATAAAATACCTAAATGGTCCACATAACAGATGTATATATCCACAAATATTTTTCTGAATTCTTTTTAAAGAATGCTGGTGATTCTAGGCCAATCTTATTATATGCAGGCCAAATAATTAATTTTTCTTGTGAGTAAGCAAGCACATGAAAATTTATTAAATTAGAAAAATTTCTGGTTTTTCAATGAACGACCAAATGAATTTTCAATAATTCCATGTATCATTATTGATCCAGGATGGCCCAACCAGTTATGCCTAACAATAAATCCATCAGCCAACTTCTAGTTGGTGCTAGCTTCGGGCTGTGCAAACTATATATTAAATACTTTGAGAAAAATTATTTGCCAGCTGCAGGCTGGTACCAGCTTCAGGCTGTTATATGCAAACTTCAGGCTATTCTATACCAGTTTTAAATTACTGCGTGCCACTCATAATTAATGACAGAAAAATCAGAATGATTGAATAATTATTAATGTGACGGCAAACCTTTTCAAAAAGCAAATCCTTGAAGATTGAAAAAGCTTTGGAGTTTTGTGAAAAATTATTTGCATTTCTAATCACCGAAATTTCCCTTGGATCTTTCCGGAGACAAAAAGGGGTCCACGTTTGAAAAACTGACATCTAGCTTTCTAAGCTCAGGCTATAAGAAAGGAGGAGAGTTATATGGTAAAAACAGGAAGATTAAAAAAAAACACAACGAGAGAAAAAAATGCCTTCCCCGAATACTGTCTTCTTTGTTGAGGGTGCCTCTCTTGGAAGGAGGAATAGGTTAGCATATAGTAAGGTGAATGAACAACAAGAGGAATTACCGAGTGAGCTCGCAAGAATTCCTCGTTTGGTTTTCGTTGATGAGCTCTATTCGTCTAGGTTCTTTGTAACTCCTATGGAAGAAATTTTCTTCCTAGAGGACCAAGGTAACCTAAGGGTTTCTTTTTATGGCTCGGCTAATTCTATTATGTTTTTCATTTCTGAAAGACTTCAGAAATTTCAGCTAGAGCCTTCTTGTCAATTTCTGAATCAGAGTAGTTATCATCAAGTTTCCATAATGGCTCGGAGTGTCCCTAGAGTGTATGGGTTACCGCCTACATGTCCTAAGGTTCGATTGCTACTATAGAATTGTAGGGGAGTAGCCAAACGATCCCAAGATTTCGTGCGTACCTTAAGGGATCTAAAGAATCAGTACAAGCCTAACATGGTACTAATCACCGAAACCTTATGGCAAGCTGAAGAAAATCATGGAGTCATTCCACTCTGTTTTCCTCCAACAAATCGGTTTGAGCTTCATGGTGAAAACAACATGGGTGGTATGTGGTTCTCTTGGAACGAGAGTGTTAGGGTCAACATCAACAATGAAGCTCAAAGTTTCAGAGTCAATGTTGTACCCAACAGATAAATAAAAATATATAAATAGTTGTTTAAACTTATGTATGAGAACAATTACCTCTATGTGAATGTTCTCTAGTAATGGCAATAATAATATAAATATGCATGTTTTCCCTTAGTTTTTCCATTTTTATAACCATTACGGTCATAGTAATTAGAGCGTTGCTTCCTCTCCAATAACTCCGCAATCAAACAGGCAACCTACTCCATCTCGCCTAATATCTCGCCGTCAGCTCTCTTTTTCCTCACCTGGACTCTCGCTAACTGCTCATGATAATTTGCAGAGTCCAAATCTCCAAAGGACACCTAGTCCAGTACCTCCTGCTCCAACACGGCGTATGAGCCTACGCCAAAATCGCAAATCCGTGGATCGACATATATTCACCATCTAATTACCTCACCCAAAAACAAACCTTATCCAATATTGAACCGACTTTGTTTACAGAGGCAAATAAACATATTGTCTGGCGGGATGCCATGCAAGAGGAGATAAATGCTTTGATTTGGAATAACACATGGCAGCTAGTTCCTTATCACCGAATCATGAATCTGGTTGGCAATAAGTGGGTATACAGGATTAAAAAGAAGGCAAATGGAGAGGTAGAACGGTATAAATCCCGGCTTGTGGCCAAAGGGTTTCATCAAAGAGAAGGTATTGACTTCAAAGAGATTTTCAGTCTAGTTGTGAAGTCCACCACGATCAGAATTGTTCTCAGTTTTGCTCTCTCTTGGGCGCATACAACATTTGGACGTTCGAAATGCCTTTCTTCATGGTGTTCTTAATGAAGAGGTGTATATGACACAGCCTCAAGGGTTTATAGCCTCGGATGAACCTAACCATGTCTGTAAACTGATCAAATCCCTGTATGGCCTCAAACAGACACCGAGAGCTTGGTGCAAGCATCTCAGTGATTATTTCCTTTCACTTGGTTTTTGGATTCAAAATTAGATTCCTCTCTGATGATTTACCAGCATGCCAACATTGTCTCCTATGTTTTAATCTATGTTGATGATATTCTGATCACAAGCAACAATCAGGTTTTTCTTGATGATTTCATCTGATGGCTTGGTGTTGAGTTTTCTCTACGTAATCTAGGTGAATTACTTTCTTGGTGTTGAATTGACACCAAATCGTGAGGGCCTTCTGCTCACCCAACGCAAGTATCTGTTGGAGTTGCTCAAGAAGTCTGGTATGCAAGATTGCAAGGGTCTGCATACTCTAGCTTCCACAACCACGAAACTAACCAAACTTGGTGGCAAAGAATTCTCTAATCCTACATTGTATCGTCAACTAGTTGGTTCCTTGCAGTACTTGGGAATCACACGACCGGATATCATCTATGCAGTGAATAAAGTAAGCCAATATATGTAAGTCCCAACTGAGGAGCATTTCCAAGCGGTTAAAAGAATTCTGAGGTATGTGCAGCAAACTGCTAGCTATGGTTTGCAGCTTTATTGTCACACGAACAACTCTTTTAAGGTATACACTGATGCTGATTGAGGTGGTAGCATTGATGATGGAAAATCGACCGGTGGTTATTTGGTGTACCTTGGCAGAAATCTGGTCTCATGGGCTTCCAAAAAGCAACGAACTGTTACTCGATCATCTACTGAGGCTGAGTATAAAGTTGTCACCGATGGCTCAGACCAAGCTTCTTTGGATTCAGTCCTTACTTGGTGAATTGTGCATCCCTCACACTACGCCTGTCATTTGGTATGATAATATTGGAGCTACTTATCTATGTCACAATCCTATACAATATACTCGAACAAACCATGTTGCATTGGATTACCTCGAACAAGTCACAGCCAACAAGCGCCGAATTCAATTTGTCCAAAGTGAAGGCCAACAAGCAGATATTTTCACAAAACTAAGCGATTCCATTTACTGAGAGCCAAACTGAACCTTTGTTCTTCTCCCGGCTCAGTTTGAGGGAGAATGTTAGTATATGATCTTCATCACGTCACTTAATACAGTTATCTTATCACTTAATACAGTTATCTTATCCTTTGATACTAGCTTATGATGTATTAGAGTTCAATCCCTTGTATACTTCTAATCAACTCTTGTAAGTCACAATATATAGTATATGGCTAGGCTATGCATTCGATAGCCTGTCCTCAGCATTCTCATAGACTCCTAAATATATGTTCTATAGAGCAAGTCATTACAGGCTAGAACATCCCCACAGACCGGGGAGAATAGCAGCAGCAAATCCAGCGCCGACTCTGAAGAGTCATTATATACATGACCAGCATGGAAAACATTAAGCCAATGCCTCCTTACAATGATATGCTTAGGATCTAGAGTCGGTTCAAGCTCAGTTCAGTGTAAAACAAACCATGTAACTAAGGGTTGATCGAGCTTTTTAATGTAATCCCTTGTACAACTTCGCCATTAAGAAAAGTAAAGAAGGTTTCTTTCTCTGATCTAGCTAGTTTAGTAGAGAGGGAAAAGTAAAGAAGGTTTCTTTCTCTGATCTAGCTAGTTTAGTAGAGAGGGAAAATTAGTGCGATCATAAGTGTGAATCCGGAAAGGTTTCATGAGTGATGAACATAGCTTTCTGCCTATTGCTCATCATAATTAGTGGGGGAAAAAAAGAAGAGAAAACATCCATTTAGAAAATATCTATGCATTTGTCCATAATAACTTAGAGGCTGTTTTTTATCGTATTAAAGCCCGCAACATACAGAAATACTAACGTTAAAGCTGTTTAACCACACCAACTAGAAAAAGGAAAGTAGTTAAGGTTTAATTTATGACAGAAGGAAAGAGTACAGTGCTATAGGTATATGACTACCCCACAGCCTTTTATCTGTCTTTTTTGTTCAAGGAAATACTGTGGGCAAGTAGCCAGGCTAAAGAAAGCTGTATATGCATGAGTGGGCAGGGTGGAGACAGATTCCATGATGCAGCCATAAGAGTCAGAAAACCAGGCAAAATGGAGTAGCTGATCATCTGTATATGAGGGTACTAAATGACCCACAATAAGAGTATGGTTTAATACCCAGCGTGGAATCTACCTCGTGAAATTTCACTTGATAAGTACTTTTTCCATCTTCCCAAGATATATGTAGCTAGGACAGCAGGTGAGGTCTTACCTTAGGGCTTGGCAGAGGGTAGAAAGCAATTGATATAGATAGATAGTAATACGGGATCTTAGATAATCTTTAGAGAAACAAACTTAATCACATAGGTTGAATTAATTATATATTAATCCTATTGTCACTTCGTCTGTTTCTGGATAAGCTTGTGTGATGTATTATATGGGTCTACCGACAAACAGCAAACCTTGATAATTAAGTATTCAGTGACATAGGAAAATCTCAAGCTAGCCTGAGTACTTGTGTATATATATATATATATATCCAACAGGTGAAGTAATGTCCCCCGTCGGGTACAAACTACAAACCATTGAGCCCAAGAAACAAGAGGACAAAGTAAACAAAAGAGGAGGGTATAGTCAAGGCAAAGGCAAGGGCTTAGCCAGCCAACTGGATGGCCACAGGTCCTATAGTCCTAGCTAGATACCCAGAGGAGCGTCATGATCATCAAGTCAGTCTGTAAAGAGATATAAAGAAGAGTTGCATTATGGCTTTTCCCAAAAGCCTGGAAAAATCAGGCCATTACTACTACTGCATGCTCCACTTCTGCCATTACTTACTAGTATATCACACTATATTCATATAAGATCATAATACTACTAGTACTATTCATGTGTCCAAAAAACCATGGAACGGCAGAGGGCGGATCATAATACTACTAGTACTACTCCCGCTCCTACCATAATTTCCAATGACAGGCTCACAGGCGTACTATTCCTTACAGCAAAGCCGAGGAACGCGGAATTTACTTCGGCCATGTAGAGAAAAACAAAAAAAAAAAAATGCAGAGGCCCCATGACTATGAAGAAACTGCCACTTGTTGTTAAGACCCCCCATACCATACCACCTTGTTTCAATTTTGTCCTCTACTCGGTTGGTATCATTCAATTTTCTTTTCTTCCAAAAATAGGCAACATTTTCTCGTACCATCTCTCAGCTCTTATTATACTCGAACAAGATTGCAGGACATGAATTTTGGTATTGGTAATAAGCAATAACCCGTGAAGACCAATAGAGTGATTCTTGTTTTTGTATGAAACATAACTTCCATTAGCTAGGAACAAAGATTACACAAATAGCAGATGAACATAGTGATCGAGACTTGCGGCCCAATAAACCATTCTTACAATTACATACCACGTAAGCGTTGCATAAATAGCTTAGAAATAACAGATGACAAACATAAGGAGCGAATATGTAGATGTGATTTTTTTATGCAAGAAGAGGAATTGATGAGAGCACAATCATTATTTTGGAGACACCCCGCTGTAATTAAATGTTTAACCTGAATGGAATTTTAATTAGTTAGGGCAAAACTTTAAATACCAAATGAGAAATCCGAACACCAGAACCAAAAAAAAGAAGGGTAAACGTGGATAATTGACCGTGAAAGCAAAAATATTATCAGACTTGAGGGACCCAAGAAGATATTTTGGTTCACTTTCAAGTGAGCTTGGCTAGATTCTGGTATTGGCCTATTGGGTTACAGAATGACAGGACACCTTTAATTAGATGACATTTTCTGGGTTGAAAAGCAGGGTGGAAGGGGAAGAAAAGGACACCTTAAATTTAGCCTAAACAAAGGTGATGGGACACCTGGAACCTAGGAGAGGGGCAACTACCTATATCGGGATGGAGCCTTGAGAATGGGGCTTGGTCCCCTACTCCTACTAGTTACTACTTGCTACACGAGAGTTGTAGCTTTATATGCAAATCACGCTATTCAGTCTGAATTTTCGATGTAACAATTCATTTTGTCTTATAGTCAACGAAAATTTTATGCTCAAAAGAATTTTGTTACAAAAGAAAAAATATAATGCTTCGTCAGTCCCCATGACCTGCACTGCACCCCAACCCATGGAGTTGCTATCTCCCGTAGAGTAATCAGTATTTCATTTCTAGTGCGGAAGACAAAATAGCTTCCCTGGAAATCCACCGCAAGGAAGCTTAACACTTTTCTTTTAACACTGACCAAACATTCATATGCCCCAAGTTAGGATAAGCATCCACCACTACGACGGTGAAACACCAGTACAGATGACCAAAGCAAAAATAAGGATACTAACTCACGCTATGGAGGACAAAATTATGGTTCAATAAGCTTTACAGCAAAATGTTGATGAGGACGACAGTGATCCTTGATACATAATTGCAATTTAAGACGAGAATTTTACTAGTGCTCTTTGACTTTTTATTTGTTAGCCTACCCACCTCCTTTCTATGCAATTGAAAAGGAATGGATACGGCTAGAATAGACCTTTCAGCTCCTACAGTAGAAATGTGAGATGTTGGGGTTGGTGATCGGAGAATGAAAATGGTGGTGGAGAAATGTTGAGCTTGGAAAGTAATGTTGACCTGTAGTCGTTGTAGGTGCTGTAATTGTTGAAGAAGAGAATCCTGATGATGCTGCAGCAGAGAAGACAGGCGGTAGATTTGCCCCACCGTAGGAACCTTCGATTTGCCGAGACAAATTTGGCAATAAATCTATTTCCGTCCTCTTCTCTATTGCTCTTTCCTGTAAATACCCAGAACAATAATATTGTAAATGATCACAGATGATGGAAGTCCCCACATCCAAGTAGTCATTTACAGGGAAAAGAAGCAACGCCTCTTAGCGGTACTAAAAACGGATAGCTATTACAAGAACTTTGAGAGTAAGCAATTGCCAACTTTAGGTGGCATAACCAGAACCTTAAATTTTCCGGAAGTACTAAGTTGAACAATTTTTTGGTTGGATCCCTAGTAAAGCTTTCTATAAGCATTGCATACAATATAGAAGTCAAAACACTTAAAACAAGTGGATTTCTTAGGGTCACAACAAGAGAACAAAATTAGCTTTGGTTTTGACGATAAGTCGGCATAGAAATTGCCATTTCGTTGAAATCAATCATTACAAAAACCACTCAGGAAAGACAGATGTGCTTGTTAAGAATATGGCTGGAGAGGAATGGTACCTTATAGATGGGAAAGAAATTGGGATTTACCCCACACCACATGGGAGGGTGCTCCGAAGGCACTGCGAAGGCATGCATGGGACTATCCTTGGTTGGCGCTGAAGCAGAATTCAAAATCTGTATGAAACGATAGAGTGAGAAAATTAAAGACCAGCCAGAATTCTTAAGAGGACAAAAAAATTCTAATGGGAATATAGATAAAAAATCAATAGTATCCTCCATAGAAGAAGACGGAGCTACTTCAACTGGATGGAATCAGAAGTAGTTTCAAGATTACCCTTGGGCCCCCATCAATAAACATGCCATCCATGCGATTCTGGAAATGGAAGACTCCCATGTTAGAGTTAACTTTCTGTTCATGAGACATATCTGGGGGAGCCATTGCCAAGTTGAGATCAAGACTTTGGTTTCCATCTGAATCAAAAAGAAACCATCAAAGATTGTTATCCCACACAGCAAATTGTCCTCACCAACCAGGTTTACAAACAACAGAATGTACCTCCATTATTAGCCCCTGATATTATATCGCCTTCGTAGGTGCTAGGTTCAAAGTTGGTAACTGCTTCCCTTCCGTTGCATTTTATTGCAGCCTTATCATAAGCCCTGATCACCACAGAAAATCAACATCCCAAGTGAACAAAACTGGTATCAAGCTTAAACATCTAGCTCAAGAAAGATCCAATTTGTGATCATTAGGACCTTGCAGCTTCCGTCTCGCTATCAAAAAGCCCAAGATATATGTACCTGCAGGCAAGCAAATGATGCTATCCAATGAAAACCAACTTGCCAACAGTTAATCCTAGCCTACAACATTTCTAGTTCTCAGTTAACTCGAGTACCTTTACTAGAAAGAAAATATCATCACGCAAAAAAATAGTACTCCAATTACAACAGAAACAACGACAGCAAAAAAACATATGTAAAAAATGAGCCAAAGACTTCAACAGTGCATAATTTAAGAACGAGTTTCTCACTTCTTTCCCAGAAATTGCCCCATTCGAGCTTCCCAACGCCCACATTTGTGCAATGTCACTCCTCTATATTTTGAGCTTCCCCTTGAAAACCCAGTGCTCTGGCGACGCAGAATATGCACAAACTCTTCCTTCGTAAAGTTACTCATCTGCAAAACGAATCAAAAACCAATGTTCTACCAATCACATTTCCCTTCCAAGAAGGGCCTAATCCTATTATCACTGACACACTACACAACGAAGCTACCCACCTGCTTAATATCCTCCTCATAATCACTGACATTAAAGTTAATATCAGCATCAACCCCTCGGAACTTGATCGCAGCACGATCATATGCCCTAGAAACATTTCATCAAACCCCAATCAGAACAAAAGTCCGTACAGGGACCAGTATTAAACAGTAGAACAGCATACACAATGATCTGAATTCATCGACCAATTTACCTGGCAGCAGCATGTGCAGTGTCAAATCCACCTGCAAAAAATTCACAAACAATTAAACCTTACCCAATTACAAAGGAGGAACAAATGCAAAAAAAATAAAAGAAGTATAGCGAGCATTAAAACACCAAGGTAAAGAATTAAAGGCCCACTCATTACCCAAGTACACTTGTTTCCCACAATCCCTGCACCAACAAAGCAAACAAACACAAAGCCCATTCAAAAAACCAGACACATTAACAATAATCATAACCAACAAGCATAAATAATTAATTCCATGATACTACTACTTTTTCACTAACTAACTCAAATAACTAAAGCTAACCAAATATGCGACTCCCATCTCCCGGTTCTTCGATAAAACGTAACTCCACGATACTGTGAGCTCCGGGACCTGGGCCCACGCCGGCTCTTCTTCGCCTGGTGCGGCTTCTGGGCGGCGATCCTCTGGTCCGCACCACCGCCCCCGCCGTAGTCCCCGAGATCCAGCCACTGGCCCATGCCGGACCCGCCTCTCGCTGGGAACAGCTGGATGGTCCGGTCATCACCCTCCCCATTATCAATATCATTATCGTCAACAACAACAACAACATCAAGGGGGGGTCCGGCGGCGGTGCTATGGGCGTGGACTTGCTTCGAGGGCAAGATACCGAAGGAGTAGGCGAAGGGGAGGGCGTTGGAGCAGGAGTCCTCGTCGCCGGTGTCGACGACGGAGGAGGAGGAGTTGTTGAAGCTTGCAGAGCTCTCCATTTGGTTGTTGTTGTTGGAGCTGGGGAGTTCTAGAAGCTTCTTCCTCTTCTCCGCCGACCTTATCTTCTTGTTGATGTTGATGCTGCCGTTACTGCTGTTGGCCACGGTCTCCGTGGACTCAACGGTAACCGCGCTCAGGTTAAGATCCAACATTTGTATGCGTGTTTTATTTTTTATTTTTCCTTGTTGTTATTGTAAATAATAATAGGAAAAAGCTCAGGAGGAGGAGGAGGAGGAGGAGAGAGAGGGAAGGAGGTGGAATTGTGGGGTGGGAGGGAGAAACTGAATTTGGTGTTGTGTTATGTGCTGTTCATTTGTTTTCATTTTTCCTTTTTTTTTGTTTTTTTTTTCTTTCCTCTGTATCTGTTTGGAGAGAGATAGAGAAATAGAAGTGGTTATGGTTATGGACTTATGGTTGTTTTGTATTTTGGCTTTGTTGTACGTTTGGTTACTGGTGGTGTTGTTGGTTGGTGCGTTTTGGAAATGGAGCCACCCTTGGGCTAAAAGCCTAAGAGAGGAGAAGAATGAAAAGAAAGGATGGGACGTAAGAGAGAAGAAGGAAAGTAGGGGTAGCTTAATTAGTTGGCTTTTCGGATTATCAAAACCTCTTTCTTTTTCTTTCTTCTTTTTTGTTTTTTTTTTGTGTGTGTGTGTGTTCAGTTCATTTGCTGCGATGATTCCCCCCCAACAACGACCACCGGAATCTCTTGTTGTGCTGCTTGGAAACTTTATTACACATCCCCCAATTTGGTTCAACCAAAAAAACTCAAAAGAAATTGTACAACACTACACATGACCAATTAATTGCTAAAACCAAACTTGATAGAAATAATAAAAAAAAAAGTTAAATAAAGTAATGGAGCCCATTTTTATTGTGAGGGTGACTAGGTTTTACTGTGTCTCCATGATAAGAGTAAGAGAGAGGGAGGAGGAGGAGGAGAGCGGGCGCAGGGGGGGTGGGGCTGCGGTTAAATAAGAGAGGGGCAACCTTCTTCCTCACATCTGTCAGTCAATTACATCATTTCCTCTTTTAATAATCCCTCCTGTTCCTTTTCTATCCCTTTCTTCCAGAATTGCCATTTCCATCCCCACACACTTGATTTGGGGGATGGAAACTAGAAACACCTTTCATTTCAACAATTGGTCACATATATATATATATATATATATATATATATATATATATATATATATATATATATATATATATATGATAGTATGACGATATAGGAATCGAAACAAAAAGAAAAAGGGTTTAGGATGGAAAAGGAAAAAAGAAGAGAAAACATTCAACCCACAGCCCACGTAGTAGTTGGGTGAACCCAATGCAATGGGACTGTAAAGCCGAACCATCGACAAAAAAAATAATGATGAGAGGTGGAGGAGTATTGTGTAACATAAAAGAGAATATATATATCCTTTTTCTTTTTGTTTCGATTCCTATATCGTCATACTATCATATACTAGTAGTGTGTTGTTGGGTAGAAGGGAGGAGGGAAATGTAAAATATTATCGAATACTAGTTTTATTTATAGGATTCTTCATTGGGCATGTGGTGTCTTAGGTTCGAGAGGGCTATATCCGTACACGTCGTTAACCACCTACATCTTCCCCCCCAGTTGTTGTTGTTAATAATTGCGGGCCCCTGCACTCAACCCCACCATCCACTCTGCTACCTTCTTATTGGCTGCCCTTTGTTTCGTTCTTTTACGCTCGCTCGTAGGTTTACGATTAAAAATTAAACAAATCCATGAAATGGAGTGGAACCAAGAAGACTAAAACAGGCTTCCAAGTAATGACTGATTTGACCAAGTTACCCACCCCCCATCCATTACACATAATGGGTTCACCTTACAAAAAGCCCATTGAGCTATTAAATATAGATCCATAGTGTTGTCTAGGTTTTCTTCACAAAAGCCCAATTATGTAGAAAACAAGGTCTTTCAAACTAGGGGTGGTCAAAATAACCATTGCGAACCAACTGAACCGATACCCACAAAAAATCGACAATATCCTTACGAAATAGGAGGAAATTCACCGCCACCGCTAAAACTTGTACCGTACCGTTTTTATTGTCAAAATTACTCGGTTTGATAAGGTCAGCACAATCAATTTTCAATACAGGCCGATGCCGACAAAGCCCAAGGCTAGTCTCCTTTGCTTTTATAAAGAGACACAATCTATGTGTCCCAATGGTGAATCAACTCTTCCCCCTTTGCTCTTTTTAGAATTCTACACTTCGATTTTTTTGGGAAAAAAGGAAAGTGGGTATCAAGTTGTATCTGTCGGCATCAATCGGTGTCATGCTGATCGGTATAATATCAAAGTCGGCACGATACCGGTTGAAATTAAGAATCATGAAAAAATACCGATATTTTGCTCACACCTATTCCAAACCAAAACAAGATGTAGTACCCCATTTAAATTTCACCGTCAAAACAGAAAGAGGGCTACAAAAATATTTGGGTTTTGGGCCTGGCTTTCAGTCTTTCAGTCGTCCAAATATGTTCTACGGAAGATTTTCACCCCTTAAGTCAATTTATTGTATTTGAAAATGGCCCATGAGCTCTTTTTAAAATTGGTTGAAATTATTGCAAACTTTTACTATTCAGAGAGTGTTTTAAAATCAACTAAATTTTTTTATTTCGCATGAACATAATATTCGTACTTATTATTGCCTGAAATCATATTTCAAAGAGTACAATTACCACCAATTTTTGACTGATGTTCTTTTTGAAGAATTTTTTTTGACTGACGTTGATAGCCCAAGTTTTATCAATTATGCGTCTACTTTCAAATATAAGGATCAAATCGATCGAAAAAGTAGATTTGCGCTTTGAATGGATATTGCTGTTTGACGGACAAGAATAGTCGATGTCGATCAATAAAAAGTAAAGGAGAGCTAGTTTAGGAGTTTTGCTAAATGATATTTACGTTAAAATTTTATCTAATTGTTTCCCGTTTGAAATTCTTAATTAATCCAGCTTGCTATGAATTCAATGTTTTGAAGTGTCTAACTGAAATACAAACACCAAAAAAGTTTAAGTTGAGGGAGACACACTCAGATCACTCATGATAAGATTCAAAGTCTTTGTCTAATGAGAGTGCTGACTGAACCTCAACCAATTAAGTGAACCTCAACCAATTAAACCAACATTTCTTAGCAAAAAAAATAGTTTAGTTAATAATATTTTTTTTAAGAATAGTTAGCCTAGAACAAAGTATGTTAGACTAGACCATAAAAAAGTTGGCAATAAAAGTAATTTTTTTTCCAATTTCTTCTTACTCTCCAAAGCATATATTGTTTGGAAGATAAAAAGATAAGAAATTGACATTGTAATTGGTATGTGTAGAACATGAGAAATTCATGGTGCTCACTGTGTACCATGTTATATCCTAATTAGTACATAAGAAACCCACCGTTATTAGCGACGACACCCTAATTTTAAAAAAAAACACACACACACATCTCCCTAAATTTATTACATCATTAACTGATTATGGTCTTCTTTTTTTTTTCAAAAAAACACTTTCTCTAATATACAATTGCCCCTTCTTATTGTTGCCCGCCTCATCCCTATCGCCGCGAGCACAGTTTCACCGCCATCACTGCCCACCACCACTCCACCACGATCATCACCGTCGTCATTATTATTTAGCCTTTGCAGTTTTGAAAACACAATTTTTTTTTTTTTGAGAATCAAATCAAATTTTCCATTGAAATGAGTTAGGAACAATCCTAACAACTGATTACAGAGATATGCAAAGCATATTACAACTCAAAAATTGAGTGGAAACAATTTGAAAATAAAAAACTAACTAATCGCTTCATGACTACCAGTGACACTGAGGCCCCAAAATCTACATAAATCCTGCATTTTCTATTGATAATGTCCTTGGTTTCAGATGAGAGAAACCTTGAAACCTCAATTTCATATCAGAGCAAATTTCTGCGAGGATACTAGCTGCAGATCTGCGACAGTTTGTGAAATGTCTGCGATTTCTTTCTCTCCAGATGTGATATATACATGCAGCCCAAGCAACTCTCAAAATCAATGCCTTCAAGCTTTTCTTTTGCAGATGGGATTTAGCCCAGAGAAACTCCAAATTCCAATCACCAACTTGCCGGCTAACATAACAAAGAGCAAGCAATCTAGACCAAATAGAACTAGAATAGGGGCATGCAAAGAAAATATGGTCTCGATTCTCAAGTACAGCAGGGCAGAGAAGACAGTTTGCATTAGTGATGATACCCTATTGTTGCAATCTAGAGCGAGTACTCAATCTGTCCAGTATGGCTAGCCATGCAATAAAGCAGTGCTTTGGTATATGACCTGGTGACCAGATTAACTTGAACCAGTCAACCCTGTTATGCTTCACTCTAATTGATTCCCAGGCACTTTTTACAGTGAACTTGCCCGAAGGAGATAGGTTCCAGATTAAGTCATCAGCACAAGAAGATGGAGAAATATATGCAGCTTCACTTTGTAAATGAGAAATAAATGATGAACGAGAGGTTGGCCAAGACCAACCTCCATTAGAAATCAGACTACTCACCTTGGCATGGAGAGGAATTTTGGAGGTAATTACAAGATTAGAATTCAGTGAGGAACGGAGAGAGCCACGTGGGAGCCAAGAATCCCACCAGAAATATGTGTTATTTCCATCTCCAATGACATGAGAGAAGCCAGCAGAAAAAACACTTCTCAACTTGAGAATCTTCCTAAAGCTCCATGAGCAGTCAGAAGGAGTATCAATACACCATATACTGCGATTCTTAAAACTGAAGGCTAGATTTGATTGATTTTCTACTAGTATTCCCACTAAAGGTTCATTTTCTTGCTATTATCCCCTTCTTAAACCCCTCCATTTAAATATACAATCCAATCACCACTCCCGCTACCAAAATTGGCACCTGTAGAATCTGCAAACTATGCCAAAGATTATGCAATATATCCAGTATTAGATGTGCAATCTATGCGACATCCTCGGTATTGGATAAAAAAATCCAATTGTTGTGTCTTATAAAAAAAAAACTATTGTGAAAGAATGTAATTTATGGAAGGATTTGGGTGAAGAAGAAAAAGGATGGAGGAAGATGGTTGGGAGGAACACGGTTTTCCAACCCGTTTTTCATCTTACATTTTCTGATTTTCATTCTTGTATATATATACAAATGGAGTGGACAAAGTTTAGTTTAGTCCCTCAAAATAACATTCACTACATTTTGATCTCTTAAAAATAATAAATTTATAACACTCCCCCTTGAATGTCATTGTGCATTGGGTAGAATACGCTTTAGGGAGAACTGCCTCATTAAAAACCTTACCAAAAAAAACCCAGTGGGACAAAAAACTTGGTGAAGGAAAAAAGAGTGCAGTGCGTATTCTTCTCCCCCTCATTTTGGCCTCCATAGATTTCCTGATATCGTTGCATGTCGATCTGTTAGTAATATGCCCAAAAGCCAATCATGGATGATTATATGTAGTCATGTATACACATTAAGGTTATTCCAATAAGTATCGTTTATGAGATAAACGGTTGCACATACTTATAACCCTAGAATATTTCATATTCTTAAATGTCCCTAGTCGATTATTATTACGGATGGGTTGTAATAATAAATTAAGACTAGCGTATGTTGAGAATTGCATATGTGATATGAATTCTACATACAGGTACAAGTTGGAGAACTTGTGGACTGGACCGACCCACATAAGAACCCTACATGGAACGTTATATGTATGTCATTAGTGGTTCTTATAGATGTATTGTCCTCCAACCTGAGGTCGTCAAGGTATCCAACATATGAATCATGTGCTTTGATATTATTCCTAGTCATCCGTAACTGGGTGGACATAAGGGTAATCATTGGGTATATGATGATTATGTAGTGGGTTTTGATTGATCAAGAGGGGATTCGTCCCACCCATATAACGGGTATATTATCGGATGGTTTCTTGATAGAGTTGAACTGTTAAATGCATGGCCATGCTCGGATTAGGTGATATGGTGATATCACGGGTATCCGTTTTATACAGTTAACTCGGGGATCAAGAAACATAGATTAAACATATACGAGATTGACATATTCCATGTCTCGTGTTTGATCTTGATAATGGGATGAAGGGACGATGACATATTCCGAGGCATAGAGAATCAGTACTAATCTTGTCGTTCGGGTAGCAATGATGTGTTGCTAGATGCCGCTCTTTGCTTATAATTGTAAAATGACATTTTACAATTATTGCCGGACGTTACAAGTGCCTACAGGGTCACACACATAGAATCGTTGATTCGAGCAGGTGGTTGAACTGTGGTTGGACCATGGTTGAACTAGGGTCGTTTTTGGTTCAATAAATATCTGATTCATTGACCAGATGTTAGTGGTGTGAGATGTTGATAAGGATTGGTGCATAGATTATTATGTGATGACATAATTTAGTGGGAGGTGGACCAAATATGTTGGCCACCATTGTCTCCTTTAGCCTTATGCATCATGTGAGTGGGTGAAGTGTCTGTGTGATCTGATCACTCACGTTTTCTCCTCTCTTGGCTTGAGTTTTCAGAGCTCTCAAAATACTCTCACAGCCTCTCTTCTTCTTTGTGAAAGAAAGAAGAGAAAAACACCACAACACCTAAGCTTCCGGTTTACTCTTGCTAGCACATCAGTCCGGGGGAGCTCGAGGCTTGTTTCGTGTGACGATACCAAGCCGATCATGGTTCGTGTGGATACCGTAGAGGGGTGAGGCTTTTGTCTGGCTCTAGCTGATTCCATACACAAGATAGGTGAAAGATCCTAACCTTCCAGGTATGTAAATTTTGTTATACGGTTTATGCATGCTTCACCTGGTTCTTGGTTAAGTTTCCTTGTTTCCGCTGCATATTGTGCTTGTTATGAGTGTCATAATAGCTCTAGGGAAACTTACAGTGGTAGCGGAGCCTTCTTGTGAAGCTCTAAACCGTATAGGTGATGCAT